>CAUZXS010000728.1:235000-252500 GCA_963585895.1 Sepioteuthis lessoniana
TTAAAATATCTAATCATCTCAGCTTCAATATGTTTTTTCAACTTCCAGGCCTTCGCAAGGCAGCCTTTCTTCTTTCGTCTGGGATCATATCCGCTTCCTACATTTGCGAACCTGTTTCTTCACGCTTCTCTGCGTTATCTTGAGGCATTTAATCATCTTAGCTTCCTCGTTTTAGCGGGTCTCGTACAGCACGGACCTTTCTCTACCTCTCAGCACTGGGTTGTCAGGCAGAATGTCAGAGCCTAGGGCGATGTGGTGTCTTGTGACTTTTTCCACCAATCTCCTTCGTTCTTCCCTTAGTTGAAAATTTTCAATTGTTATATAATTTTCAGGTCGCCTATGCAATTCTCGTGATCACACTTCCTTACAGCATGCCATAACTCCATTCACGTGGCATTTTCGCTGTATTTTGTTTACCTTAAGACACAGGTGCGTATCCTGTCTTGATACGTACGTACCTTACGCAGCCTGTCAAAAGGAAATATCCAACATTTAATCAACATTCATTACGGCCTGTTTTAATGAACATCTCTGACAAAACTTGATTTATTTCAAAATTCCTTTCAACATTCGAGTTATTCGAAGTAAACAAAAATTTCTTACTGTCGACAATGTTTTATCCTTCATCATCACTAAATCGTATTTCTACAGTACAATCTTTGGTGATTATACCAATGTTAATTGTATATCTTTTTATACCAATGTTAATTGCATATCTTTTTTATACCAATGTTAATTGCATATCTTTTTATACCAATTTTAATTGCATATCTTTTATACCAATGTTAATTGTATATCTTTTTATACCAATGTTAATAGCATATCTTTTTATACCAATGTTAATAGCATATCTTTTTATACCAATGTTAATTGCAAATCTTTTTATATCAATGTTAATAGCATATCTTTTTATACCAATGTTAATAGCATATCTTTTTATACCAATGTTGATAGCATATCTTTTTATACCAATGTTGATAGCATATCTTTTTATACCAATGTTAATTGCATATCTTTTTATACCAATGTTAATTGCATATCTTTTTATACCAATCTTAATTGCATATCTTTTTATACCAATGTTAATAGCATATCTTTTTATACCAATGTTAATTGCATATCTTTTTATACCAATGTTGATAGCATATCTTTTTATACCAATGTTAAATGCATATCTTTTTATACCAATGTTGATAGCATATCTTTTTATACCAATGTTAATTGCATATCTTTTTATACCAATGTTGATAGCATATCTTTTTATACCAATGTTGATAGCATATCTTTTTATACCAATGTTGATAGCATATCTTTTTATACCAATGTTAATTGCATATCTTTTTATACCAATGTTAATTGCATATCTTTTTATACCAATCTTAATTGCATATCTTTTTATACCAATGTTAATAGCATATCTTTTTATACCAATGTTAATTGCATATCTTTTTATACCAATGTTGATAGCATATCTTTTTATACCAATGTTAAATGCATATCTTTTTATACCAATGTTGATAGCATATCTTTTTATACCAATGTTAATTGCATATCTTTTTATACCAATGTTAATAGCATATCTTTTTATACCAATGTTAATTGCATATCTTTTTATACCAATGTATATCTTCATATCTTCTTATCTTTGGTTGAAAGAATGCCGAGAATCTGTGGAGCCAAAATATTAGCCAAAGAGGATCGTTTTGATGAAGGAAAATTTTTAAAGATTTTTTAAAATTTTTTTCAAATTCATATTTAATGTGACTCAGGAAGACTTGTATTGTGTATAATAAATAAAAAACATTGTTGTGCTATGGTATAAAAATGGATTTGGTATTAAATAACCAACAATGGTTGATATGCCATAAATCCAAACGAAATCAAAGAAAATCGAAAGTATTTGACCTCACTCAAAAATTTTTATTTCTCATCCATAAAGCGTTATTTTTTATGAAACAAGTTAGTTTCATAAAAAATAACGCTTCATGGATGAGAAATAAATTTTTTTATACATATAAACAATTCTATTTCAAACAATTCACTTTAGCATAAATACACAGTTTAGATATCAAAAAAAGTTTTATCTTAAGCAACTCTATTTTGGATAAGTACACTGTTTAGTCCTATTTGACCCAGAGATAGGACCCTAACAAGTGCTACCACACCGGGCAATGGACATACCAGCGATGACAATAAACGGGTACTCTGCATTCCACAAAGCTCCGGCATTATTGTAGCCTCACCATCAAATTGTTTTGCATCATATCCAAGACACACAGTGTGGGAATCATACCCCTCCGCAGAAATGCAGTCGTGTGTTCTTTAGTCTCAGTTATTTGAAACTATGCAGCTGTGGGCAAATTATCTATTATAGATAAATAGAATTACTAATATTGAATAAAACCACTTGAAATCATTTAATTATGCTAACAAAGGATTAATTATTAGTGTTAGATAGGAATACTTGAAACCATTTAACTGTGTGCAAACAACCTATTCAGAAATAAAGTTCCTAGCAAACTTGCTTATATATATATATATTGGGGAGGGGATAAGATATAAATTATATATATATCATCATCATCATGTCGTGCCGCTATCACGGATATCCCTGACCCTCTCTCGCCACTTTTCCCTATCGTTCATTGCCTCAGGCAGATCTTCAGGCCTACATCCCGTATCCTCACATAGCTGCTGTATCTATATTCGAGCTAGTCGTTCTGCTTTTGCTCGGCCATACGTGGGGGTCCATAGGAGTACATCACTTATGAGCTTGTCCCTGCTTCTCCTGCAGTGTCCTGCGTGTCTGGTTCGTCTAACTTGGATAGTTTTTGTAATAGGAGACAGGTGGCCGTACAGCTAGTGCTTTGTGGGGTGTTGCTGCCAGGATTTATTCAATATTGCTCGCAGCATTCTTGTGTAATTGCCGTCTACCTTCTTCTCGAGCCGTTTTCTTAGCGTCCAAATGGTGCATCCATACAGCAGTATCGACACGACCGCTGCTTGGAAGAAACTGCGTTTCATTTTATCGGTCAGGTCTGATTTCCATATGATCGATAACCTATTGATAGCTGTCCATGCCTTCGTTAGTCGCATGTCGCTGTCTTTTTCGGTTGATGAGACACTGCTTCCAAGGTAGGTGAATTTATCTACCAGTTTCAGAGAGGTTCCGTCTAGTGTGGAAATGTCGCCTGCTTGATTAAAGCACATATATTCAGTTTTGTCTGCATTGACATGGGGGCCAATGCCAGCGGCGGCTCGTTCCAAACTATACAGTTGTGTTTCGGCTTGGTTGGGTGTATTTGCCAGTATCGCTATGTTATCGGCGTAGTCGGCGTCGGTAATTGTTTTTGCATGGTACTTTCTGCTTCTTTTTTTGTCAGCTCGAAAAGAATTTTAAAATATTTTGCAAAATGAAATTTAAAAAATAGATATGAAAATTGATTGGTTAGTGTTTAATGGCATATCAACCTTTCTGAACTATTTGATGCCAGATCTTATCCCCCCCAAATATATATATATATATATATATATATATATATATATATATTTGGTGGGAGGGGATAAGATCTGGCATCAAATAATTCAGAAAGGTTGATATGCCATTAAACACTAACCAATCAATTTTCATATCTTTTTTTTTTAATTTTATTTTGCAAAATATTTTTAAATTCTTTTTCTTTGATTGCTTAAATTATTCTGACTTAAATAGTTTAATATCAAGTAATAATTCCAAAATTTTGTGTATAATAAACAAATAAATGAATTTCTATGGTAAAATAATTTTCAATGTATTTCCATGGAAAAAAAAAACAAATTTCGATATATTTCTATAGTAAAATAATTTTCAATAAATTTCAATGGTAAAATGATTTCCAATAAATTTCTGTATTGAAATAATTTTCACTTGACTTTTATAGTAATTTCCAATACATTTCTATAGTAAAATAATTTTCAATATATATTTTAGAAAAATAATTTTCAGTAAATTTCTACGATGAAATAATTCTTCAATAAATTTCCATAGTCAGATAGTTTGTTTTTTTTTTTAAATTATATCGTAGATTATATAAAAAGGTTGCAAAGGATATGAATTGCTGAATATATGTAAAAAGCATTTATTTCTATTTCAAAATAACAAAAATGCATCTCTTTTTATCAGCCACCACCCCGCCAAAAAAGAAAAAAAGTGAACCAATCAATCAAAGGTCACATAAACACCATCAATTTTTTGATAAAATTCAAGAGAGTTTTGGTCACTTATGGCTTTTTTCAGATAAAGCAATTTGAAAAAAAAAATTTCCTGTAATCTTATCTGCCCTGTATTTTGGTCATCTTAGCTCCTTCCCTTCAATCTCAAATGACAAAAGAATTTGAAAAGTGCATTTCTTTGAAATTTAGAATTTATACTTGAAAGAACCAAACTCTCTCTCTCGTACAAGTTGTCCCCAGGGGAAATTGATAATTTCAAAAAAATTATTTTAAAAAAAGACTATTTACGATATTGATACACACATTCCAGTTTTGCAGAGAAACACTTAAATTTTATTATTAGGTCTTTAAACTGCAGTAAGTGTCTCTCTGACAGTTAAAGTGCTACAAACTATAGTTGATCAGCGAGTGAGTTCAAGTCTCATTGGGTGCCCCATTCATACGGTCTTATGCTTAGTAAATTACAACTATAGCCGTTCAGAAGGTATTTTGTGGACTAAAATGTGGTTTAGGGGATTGTTCATTTGGAAATAAATCTTACATACATACACAATGTAAAGAATATCTCGTAAATATTAATAATAATAATAATAATTGTAGCAGCAAATGTAGGCTATGCGGTGACAGAGATGAAAGCATCAATCACATAATAAGCGAATGTAGCAAATTAGCACAGAAGGAATAAAAGACTAGACACGACTGGGTCGGCAAGGTGATCCACTGGGAGATGTGCAAGAAATATAAATTTGACCATACCAAGAAATGGTATATGCACAAACTAGCACCTGTTCAAGAAAATGACACACATAAACTCCTATGGGACTTTAACATACAAACGAATCACCTAATCGCAGCCAGAAGACCAGACCCAATAATAATCAAAAAAAAAAAAAAGAGAATTTGAAAAATTGTCGACTTTGCTGTCCCGGCGGACCACAGAATAAATCTGAAGGAATGTGCAAAGAAGGATAAGTATCTCGACCTTGCTAGAGAATTGAAAAGCTGTGGAACATGAAAGTGACGATTGTACCAATTGTGATTGGTGCTTTTGGTACAATAACTAAGGGATTATTAAAAGGCCAGGAGGACTTGGAAGTTGGCGGACGAGTAGAGACTATCCAAATGAGAGCATTGCTGAGAACGGCCAAAATCCTGAGATGAATCCTGGAGACTTGAGGAGATTTGCTGTCACTCAGACTCCAGTGAAAAACCATTAGCTAACACTTATGAGAAAAACTCTAAAGAAGTAAATAATAATAATAATAATAATAATAATAATAATAATAATAATAAACAGAAAAATTGAATCTAAGAAAGCTTTTATTTCTGGATTTTATAAGTAAAAGATCAGTTCTGCAGACAAGGGAGGTAACCCCACTAGTAACAAAATGAGCCAGTAAAGTTTAAATAACAGTTTGGGAAGATAAAGTTTATGACTGAATAAAAATATAGTTCTGGAAATTTTCCATTGGAAATGACGCAAAGATACATTTCAGGAAGAATATCTTGTAAATATTGACAAGGATGATAACTAGAGAACTTGAATCTAATTTTCTTCAAATATCTCAAATCCTAGCATAGATTCTGTCAGGGTGGTGTATTAAAATTAACAACAACATCCCTATTTCCTGTGAAACATATTTACCACCAGATCACAGAAAATAGTGAAATCTACATGAAAGAAGCAATTAAAGATCTAGAAGGATTAACTATTAGTTAATCCAAAACGGCTTAGGAGTTGCTGCTATGATTAATAAGGATTATAGATATCATGGTCGTATATATTGATCTGAGCTGTAGCAAGAAGAACCCAGGCAATGAAAGAAATTGGAAAATCAGCAGATTGCTAACAATTGACTAATACGTATTGCAATTATTGAGCATCATACATTGTTGGAAAAGGTGTTCGTGGTGTAATGGGTATCATCGTAAGAAATGGACGCAGTAACCCCAGTTCAAATCCTAGTCGAGGCTGTTTTCTTTGTTTGATGGCATATCAAATTTCTTGTCATGTGCAAACAAATGAAATCCTGCCCGTAGAAAATTTTACCTACTAAGTATTCGTTCGGAAATCTTTGGTTGAATGTATATATATAGAGAGAGAGAGACAGAATTTGGCGTTAAATAACCTACAAAGGTTGATACGCCATAAAACCCAAATGTTATATATTAACCCTCGACCGAGCTGTCAATCAAGAGATGCACCTGTGTAAATAAGCGGAGGAACAGCGGAAGCAGGTGGAGGTTAGACAATTATATAACCAGGTGCCACAGACGGCTTGGGTCAGTTGGAGTTGGAGCCAGTTGGAGACAAGATGCCGAATTGATTGGTTTGGTTTCTTTGTTTAATGGCATATCAACTCTTTTTAGGTTATTTAATGCCAAAGCCATTCTCCTAGAAGAACAGTAGTGGTACTATTTAACCCATAGCTGGGAGGATAAGGGGGTTCATACCTTTCCCAGGGGTATTTGCCCGAAAGTGAACGTAATTGCGCGACTGGAGTACGAACTCGCATACTACGTTTCCGCAGTCCATCGCTGTAACCATTACCCCACGAGGACTCCCCATGCCAAATTGAGAGCCAGCGGCAGACAGAGGGCTTTGGGCCCTCAGTGACCAACGGTTGAATGCGAAAGAAGTACTGCTATTGTTATGAAATAGCCGAGGGATTTCGGTTCATGCCTTTGAGTTTAGTTAGGCTGAGAACCTTTCGGCTCAGCACATGAGCTGGTTGGGTGTAAGATTGAAGCAGGTGTTAACGTGGGTGCGCGCGAGCGGATGGAGGTGTCACTCAGATGTCATAACAGTCCGAGACGATACTGGGTGACAAGGTGCAGGTGACGTCACGCACCGGAAGCACGCGGAAGTTTGTGTGAGAATTTGAAGAAAATAAGAGTCGGGTTTTAGACACCAAATGAGAAGGATCGATTTTGGAGCTCGCAGGCGCGAGACGAACGTGCGCCCGATGGGGGCCGCTCGAGTTGGGGGCCAAATGAATAAGACAGCATAGAAGATTGTGTCTCTCCTCCTTACGTCGAAACCTTTAACTCAAAGTTAATAAAAGGGTTTCGTACCTGAACAAGAAGTCGTTACGTGTTTTTGAGATTCCTGTTCTCTATATGTTCTGTAGTAATGAACATTACATGTCTATTTCGCACATGGCCATATTCGTGTATATGGCTACGCAACATAGACATATTTGGTGCCAGAACTTGGGCATATCGTTCATGATATGGTTTTCGATTGGGTTACCATGGTTCCACGAAGACGATCAGAGAAGCGGCTAAGAACAAGGAGGAATCTATTTCGGAGCGGCTTGTTCAGGCGATCGAGGGAGAGAGAGAGAAAACACAAGGCCCCAGAAAATAAGAAACAAGGAAAAGAGACCAAAAAACACGAAGAACAAATTCGGCACCCCCCAGAAAGAAAAAGGAAAATGTCCAGCACCGAAAAAAGAAGAAGAGCAGCGCAACCCCAAAAAGAAAAGAAAAAAAAAAGGCGTGAAAACAAAAGTAAAAAATGAAGTAACACAACACAACTCAACTCCAAGAAAAAAAAAAGCATGAAGAAAAGAAAAAGAATAAGAAGGTATTTGCTCATTTACGTCTGTCATAGTTTAATTTACGAATAGAGTTTGAATGGTTGTGGAGGATAGATTTGGAAATAATTCTAAAATTTAAAAGAAAAAAAAGAAAGAAAAATCGTTGGTAGCATAGAAAATTATGATTACTACAGTATGTGACTTAGTACCGTGGTGGGAGGAGAGAAAGAAAGAGTAACAGAGAAATAAGCTCGCAGTGACAGAGAAGAAAGAAAGGTGGTCGCTGTGGGGACAGAGGATTGTGTTGCGCTCATGATTGACAGCAATAGTAAACAATATTTTGTAAAGAAATTTTATAGTAATAACGTATTTCTATGAAGGAATTTTACGATAGACGGGGTCATTGTAGGTGAAGTTTGTAGTAAATAACGTTTTTATGAATGAAAACTTGTAACTTGTTGGTGGTCCAGGCTAATAATATTCGGAGATTAGAATTTTGATTCGAGACCTTGGTGATTTCGCTCATCGATGGGATTGCCGGAAGAATTTCGCATATCTGTAGTTAGGACCTTTGGGACAGGTTTCGATGTTGGAGAATCGATGTTTTGGGCGATGAAGAAATCAGGCCAGGTTTTTGTTTAAGTTGTCGAATCCGAAAAAGTCGGATGTACGGTGGAATGTCCGTATCGACTTGAAAATTGTCTCAGATATCTCGCCAGAGAGGCAGATCAACGAAGAGACGGATGTTTATTGTGTCTGACAGGGCAGACGGTTATTTTGTGAGTTCCCCCAGGAGTGGGACTGTGAGGTTTTGTTGAGGAAGATGTTCGGAAAAACATGGGTTTGGAGATTAGTTAATTAAGATATGCGCAGAGTTTTGGTAGTCTCATTGGATGTGTTTGGAAAATTTGCGGACTCGATTTTGTGTCGAGGGAGAAATTCATTGAGTGAGCTGATAAAGGTTTGGGTGGTTTAGAAAAGAACACCCGGTATTTTAAGGGCGAAAGAAAGAAAGAAGATAAAAAAGAAGGGTACTCGTAAGCTGTTGAAAAGATGTAAGATAGACCGTTTGATGGTGGTCAAAAGTTGGAAAAAACGGGGAAACATGTATCTTGGTTTGATTACGAGCTATGCTTGGTTGTGGAAGGTTAAAATGTGTACATTAACTAATGACAGATATTACGTGAGAAGGATATATAAGGTTAGCAGTAATAAGTACGGACGTAGAAGGAGGGCAAAAATGCAAAATACAAAATGAATAATTGACCTGAGATTTAAAAAAAAAATTTTTTTAAATATGAAAATAAGAGAACAAATTAAAGACTGAAAAAATATACATGCCGAACGAGTGACTGTTGAAAAAATCTAAAAAAAAAAAAAAAAGAAAAAAAAGAGAAAAAAGAACCAGAAAATGTGGTCGGAAAAAGAAAAAAAAATGAAAAAAAAAAAAACGATGGACAATACGAACACTTTTTATTTTTATTTCAGTGACTTTTGAGTTTGGGACTGACGCATGTTTTTTGTTGTATTATTTTCTTGAAAATGTATTGCTGAAGATTTTGTTACTCAGTTCGACATAGGGAGGAGCGGCACAATAGTTTAAGAAAATAATTTGTCATCATCGATGGCAAATGATTTTATTGTGGTTGGATAGGTATGTTATGAAATAGCTGAGGGATTTCGGTTCATGCCTTTGAGTTTAGTTAGGCTGAGAACCTTTCGGCTCAGCACATGAGCTGGTTGGGTGTAAGATTGAAGCAGGTGTTAACGTGGGTGCGTTCGAGCGGATGGAGGTGTCACTCAGATGTCATAACAGTCCGAGACGATACTGGGTGACAAGGTGCGGGTGACGTCACGCACCGGAAGCACACGGAAGTTTGTGTGAGAATTTGAAGAAAATAAGAGTCGGGTTTTAGACACCAAATGAGAAGGATCGATTTTGGAGCTCGCAGGCGCGAGACGAACGTGCGCCCGATGGGGGCCGCTCGAGTTGGGGGCCAAATGAATAAGACAGCATAGAAGATTGTGTCTCTCCTCCTTACGTCGAAACCTTTAACTCAAAGTTAATAAAAGGGTTTCGTACCTGAACAAGAAGTCGTTACGTGTTTTTGAGATTCCTGTTCTTTATATGTTCTATAGTAATGAACATTACATGTCTATATTCGTGTATATGGCTACGCAACACTATGGTCAGAAGAACTTGGGGTCTATATGTAGCAGTCTGTCCCCGTCTCTAGCTCATATCTCACACACAACCACATCATCCCTTTCGAGAATAAAGTGTGAGAGATATATTTTTATAAAGAAGTGTGTTCGTTCGTTCATTGAAGGGGAGGTGCCCGTGGTGTAATGGTTATCGTCGCAGGAATTGGACACGGCGACACGAGTTCAAATCCTGGACTGATTGCATTTCACATAGCACTAATACCCTTGGGAAAGGTATGAATCTAATTATTCTCCCTCCAACTATGGGTAAATAGTAGGACAGACTTGGTTCTTCAGCCTTGGTGAGGCAACTAGTCTAGGAGAAGGAAAACTCTGAATTCAAACCTGTGAAACTCCACTTAAAAAATTGACCTTGTGTCATATCCTGCCCGAGCGGAGGGGCTGGGTAAATATGATATTTATATATATATATTTATATTTGTATGTGGCTATACAACAATATTTGGTTGAATGAATATACATATAGACAGAATTTGGCGTTAAATAACCTACAAAGGTTGATACACCATAAAACCAACCAACCAAATTTCTTGGATTATTTATGGCCAAAGCCCCCCTTCTAGGACAGTAGTGGTACAATTTAACCCATAGCTGGGAGTATAAGGGGTTTCATACATTTCCCAAGGATATTCATCCGAAAGTGGACGTAATAGCGCGACTGGAGTTTGAACTCGCTTACTCCAATTCCACAGCCCAGTGCTTTAACCATTACTCCAAGAGCACCCCCTGCCCGAGTCTGTTTTTATTTCACATGGCACTAATAACCTTGGGAAAAGTATGAATCCAACTATTCTCTCTCTAGCTATTGGTTAAATAGTAGAGTAGACGTTGCTCTTTAGTCTTTGCATGGCAACCAGTCGAGGAGAAGGAAAAATTCTGAATTCAGACATATTAAACTCTGCTTAGAAAATTGACCTTTTGCAGAATCCAGCTTGTGCAGCGGGGTTGGTTTCAATTTAATCTCTCTGGGGATTTATTTTTAAATGTAAATATTTTTGATGTCCAAAGAAATCAGCCACAAGTGCTTACAGTCAAAAGGTCTTTAAATATATTGACTGTATTCTCTGCAGAGGTGTCTGTGGTGTAATGGTTATCGTCATAGGAAATGGACACGGTAACACGAGTTCAAATCCTGGACAAGATTAATAGCATTTCACATAGCACTAATACCCTTGGGAAAGGTATGAATTCAATTATTCTCCCTCCTGCTATGGATAAATAGTCGGGCAGACTAGGTTCTTCAGCCTTGGTGGGGCAACTAGTCTAGGAGAAAGAAAACTCTGAATTCAAACCTGTTAAACTTCACTTAAAAATTGAACTTATGCCATATCCTGCCCGAGCGAGGGGTTGGGTAAATCTAGTATTTTCTGCAGAATGGTAAGACCCACATCCCAAGAAAAACTGGTATTGTGGGTATGACACTAAACTGCGTCTGAAGGCAAAAATCCAGTTCTGAAGATCTAGCAAGTAAGGAATTCTCCTTTCATTAATTTCCATTACTCTCAGGTTGACTCTGATCCCTAGTGGTAGTATCTGTGAGGGTCCCATCTATGGGACAATAGAATTAGTGTCGGGTGTATGACACTAAAGTGCATCTGATTGTGAGGCTACACTCCTGGATATTTGGGGAATGTGGAGTATCCCTTCATTACCATTAATCCCATGTTTACTCAAACCCCAAGGGGTTGTACCTGTGAGGGTCTCATCTACGGACCAAATAGATCAGTTTGAAAATTTTTGTATTTGATTGGATCATGTATAAAAAACACTCTTAAATGATAACAAAAAAATGAACATGAAAATGATTCTTAATGTCAAGCCTTGAAATAACCCGAGACAGGCTGATATGTCATTAAACAAAGAAACCAAACCAAAGATAATGATCCGGTACTTTTTCAAAACTCAACAAAATCTTTTTTGAATTATAACGCATAGACTTCATTAAATAAAAAAAAAGATTAAAGGGATTAAGACAAAAAAAGAGGGGGAAACGAATAACTGAATGACCCCCCCCCTTAAGCAGTATAAAGTTCAGAAGTGTTGTCGAGACGAAGTGTGTAAAGGATACTTCGAAAATACTAAGCATATCCACTCCAAAACGGACAGAGTTTTAAAAGAATAGTAATTTATTGTCTTTTACAATAGTCATTTAAAAGTGCATGAATGATTATAATCCCAAGTTACAATTGAACCTGGTCTAGAGAAGCTAACACTATTGGACTTTATTAAAAACTAAAAACCTAAGTTAGCGTAAAATAGAATGCCTAAAAGGATGCAAAGAAGCATGAATAAGGAATGCTATTAAATTTTTAAAAAAAAGAAAGTAATTGTGGACTCTAACTCAAATAAAACTTAATAATGACAGAAGGAGGAAGAAAGAGGGGTGGAAAAAATCTTTTTATTTTTTCGAAAGCCATGGGAAGCAGCATGGTGGACATAAAGGCAAGCGGATAAACCCTCAGACAGTTCAACGTCATGCCTAATCAGGCCCTGGGCGTATGAATCCTACATTTCAACGGCCAGGATCAAATAGTTCAATCGATGAACTATAGTAGCTCATCTATAAGGGTGGCTTCTATAGATGAGAATAAAAAGAGCCATCGAATGATTGGCAAGACCAACACCCAAACCAGCTGTCCAAACCGCATCGCTCTTCGCGCGGGAAAAAAGGGGCGCGTCCTGCTGAGGTTTGAGCCCTGGCCTCAGTGTTCGAAAAATCAGCTACAGAGTTCAAACAAAAATTACTAAAATGCAATCGCACAATACAAATAGCAACATTCAATGTTAGAACCTTAAATAGAATAGGACAACTACCGGTGCTGACTGCATCGGTAATAGGTCATGAAATAGACAGAATATGCATTCAAGAACACAGATACACCCATGGCGAGAATATTAAGAATCACGATACTGGCAATGGATGGACGCTAACCCCTGCATCGGGATGGAAAAACTCTGTCCATGCCACGATAGATGTAGATATGCTTATAGGACCACAAACCCTAAAATCACTAAATATCATAGAGAAAATACAACTTAGGATGATGGTAGCTACTTTTAATAGCAACCCCAGAGCAACAATTTTCTCCTGCTACAGCACTACCAATGTTAGTGAAGAGACTGACCTCATCGCCTTCCATGATGAGTTATCCTCCCTTGTTCGTAGCATCCCCAAACACAACGTTCTCGTCATTGGCGGAGACATGAATGTCCAAATTGGTAAAAATATAAACCACATATTCAGCTTACTCAACTTGTCAAACAGAAACGGACAACGTCTAACAGATTTCACAATAGAAAATATGCCTCAATACAAACTTTCCAAAAAGGGAGGAAAAACTATGGACCTACACCTACGAAAATAATACTAAAGCACAGATAGACAACGTCTTTATAGATAAGAAGTGGAAAAATAGCGCTTTGAATTACGAAGCATATTCCTCTTTCGAAGGTGTGTCGTCCGAACACCGAATAGTCACGGCAAAAATAAGACTGAACCAACGAAGGAATACGACCTGAACAACAACCATTGCACGCTATTACTTGTCACTGCTTAATATCAGGGATATTAGAGATAAAAATGTGTTGATACTAAGAAACAAATTCATGCACTACAGGAGAAGACAGAAACGTCTACTGCGAATGACAAATATGAGAATTTCATCAATGCCCACTTAGAAGTGACAGCGGAATTCATACCAATTAAACAAAGAACTAAACCTAGAGTCCCATGGGAGAACTTAGCGGTTAGAGAAAAGCGTGCAGACGTGAAAACTGCCTCCAAATGCAATAGGTAGAACCCAACCAATACCAATGCCCTAAAACTTAAAAAGACACCAAATTAATTAGCTAACATATACCTAAAAGAACAAACAGAATACATACAAAATCAAATCGATAAGATTAGAGATTCGGTTGAAGATAGTCAATCTAGGATAGCAATGCAAACGGTAAACGACGTGAGAAGAAGGAAGAGCACTGCGAAAGTTAAAATGAAAACTACAAACCAACAAGAACAAATACAACTATGGAAAGAACATTTCGAGAATTTACTCGGAAACCCTCCGAAAGTTACTCATGAACCAATCACGAGAGTTATTAGTAAAGAATTAGACATTAAACTGAGACAGTTTACGCAAAAAGAACTCGTCTCGGTACTAAGAAAAATTAAAAACAGAAAAGCAGCTAGGCTTGATGAAAGAAGTATGGAAGACCAGGCAGTTTGACGACATACTGCTCCGACACTGTAATGTCACAAATTTTGACTATCCGTCGAATTCTTGAAGGTGTACGTGCAAAAACCTAACGGCAACAATATTATTTGTCGTCTTCGCCCAGGCCTTTGACTCCATACACAGGGGAAAGATGGACAAATACTACGCGCCTACAGCCTACCCAAAGACACCGTCGCAGTCATAATGATGCTATATAGAAACACGAAAGTAAAAGTCCGCTCCCTGGATAGTGACACAGACTACATCGACATTGTAGCAGGTGTGCTGCAAGGAAATACATTAGCCCCATACCTGTTTATCATCTATCTACACTACGTGCTTAGAACGTCTTTTGATAAAATGAAAGAAAATGGTTTCAAGCTAACAAAGGAAAGAAGCAGGAGTTAACTCGCACAAACTATTACGGACGCGGACTACGCCGATGACATAGCGCATCTGGCAAATACATCTGCTTAAGCCGAAACCCTGCTACATAGGCAGGAATGAGCCACTGCAGGCATCGACCTCTATGTCAATGCACACAAGACGGAATATATGTGCTTTAATCAAACAGGCGACATCCCCACACTAAACGGTAGCTCTCTGAAACTCGTGGACTAATAGCTGAAGACATTTAGATATGTTTAAAAAAAATTATTTTATTGAGGTTATATTTTCTTCTAATGTATTGGGCTTAAAGAATCTGTAATCTTTGTTTGCTATATATATATATATATATATATATCGAAGGGTTGTTCAAAAAGTGTATACAAATATATACATTTATATTTACCCAACCCCTCCACCAGCACCAGGATTCAGCAAAAGCTCAGTTTTTTATGCCAGGTTTAACAGGACTGAATTCACAGTTTTCCTTCTCCTAGACTGGTTGCCAAGATTAAAGAGTCTAGTCTATCCGACTATTTACTCATAGCTGGAAGAACAATAAATAGTTGGATTCATACCAATCAAAGGGTATTTGTGCCATGTGAAATATGAACAGATTCATCCAGGATATATATATATATATATATAATATCTGAGAGGAAAAGTCATTTAAAACAAGATATGCTTCTTTTGTTTAGAGACGTAAAAATCAAGAAAAATTGAAACAACAGCTGAAGAAGGGAACTATGTCAGACTCTCAAGTACACGAGTCTGCTTGGAGGTGTAATGTCTGTGATTGTCTTCTTCTCTTTAAAACTAGATACATCACTCACATGAAGTCTCAAAAAAGATGTGAACAGAACACGATTCCTTAGAGGCTAGGTGATATCACTTGTATCGTTTACAGTATAATCTGGCAATGTTTATCCAGCTTGAAAAGACGATGGCACTACATAATTTTTTTCTCTTTGTAACTAATCAAATGACATCTACTGTCATCACTCAGTTCGTCTGTCATCTTTGCTTCAAGATTTGTAAGACTACAGCTGAACTGAAAAGTCATCTGAGACAACACTGCCAAAATCCAGACAATATGGTAAAATTAAGAGACAGCAATTATCTGTGAAGATGAAGCGATCACCATCATCATCATCATTATGTATAAATATTTGGAGGTGGGAATCTCAATATTTATATTAGAAGTCGTTGGAGATAACATTTTAGCGGAAACTTATGAAATATTACCATTTTCATATTATTTTTTTTGTTTGTTTACAGACTAAATTATTTGGAAATGAGCAATAATTTTTCAACTAAATAGTAGAAATTTTCTTAATCTTGTCTTTCTTTTAAAATCTACCCATATTTTAGGGCTAATATCAATGGACAATATTTTCTGACTAATATCAATGTGTAATATAATGGCCGAGGGATTTCGTTTTATGCCTTTGGGTTTAGTTAGGCTCAGCACATGGGTTAGTTAGGTGCAAACTTGAGTGCAGGTGTTAACGCGCGTGCGGGGAGGATGTGTCGTTCATAGATGTCAAAATAAAAATCCGATAGAAAGGTTGACCAGTGGATGTGAATGACGTCATGCACCGGAAGCGCACGCACGGAGGATTTTGGGGATTTTGAAAAAGTCAGTGAGTAGAGTTGAGCCCTGCCTCGGGAGAAGACGGTTGACTTTCGCTTGCTCGTGGAGGCCTTGGGTAGGTGTCGCACGAGATGGGAAGGGGGGGGTCAGATGAAAAAGCCAGAAGAGAAAGAATGTGTATCTCTCTCCTTATGTCGAAGAACCTTTAAACTCAAAGGTAATAAAAAGTTTCGTACCTGAACTGAGAAGTTGTAAGTGTTTTTCGTGTTTCGAGATTCCTATGTTCTATATATATATATATATATATATATGAACATTATATGTCCATTTCGCATATCCATATCTGGCTATGGTACAAATGGACAATATTTTGAGGCTAATGTCAATGAACAATATTTTTAGGTAATTTTCCAAGGACAATATTTTGAGGTGAATTTCAATGGACAATATTTTGAGAATTTTAAACAGAATGAACATGAAAACAAAACAGTTAAAAGTAAAATTTAAAAAATAATTTTGGTCTATATCATAAAGAAAGTGCAGCAATCGAGGTTGATGCCAAAAGCCATGGGATTGAATCTTAATTGAGATTATTAACAACTTAGCAAGTTTCTGTTCAGCATGTTGTCAATTGCTATTACTTCAATAGTACAAATGTCAAAAAAAAAGATATTAATATCAAAAACTTATATTGTACAAAAATAAACCCAGTTTATCGATCATAAGTATACATTACTTTCTAAAATGTTTGGAAAGTCAAATGGGCTTTATCTCTTGAAAAATTCTTTGCTACTGAAGGAGAGAGAAGAGAAATAAAAGAGTGAAGCCTCCTTCCCTCAGCATGTATCTCTGAGGTTGAGTGCCTCTATGTGTAATATATTAACGTGACCTGCGGGTGTGAATACGGCGAATGTTGTTGACAGACAGATTGATAAGACCGGTGTGATCACCGAAATGTCATCATGTCCACAGGTGTTGTGTATCAGAGCATGTTGACAGGATTACATCCGCTCAAGGATAATATCAACAAGGTGATTGCCGAAATGTCACCATGCCCACGGTTGTTTATTCTCCCTCCAGCTATGGATAAATAGTAGGACGGACTAGGTTCTTCAGCCTTGGTGAGGCAACTAGTCAAGGAGAATGAAAACTCTGAATTCAAACCTGTTAAACTCCGCTTAAAAAAATTGACCTTGTGTCATATCCTGCCCGAGCGGAGGGGTTAGTAAATAGTACCATGCCCACGGTTGTTATGTTGAAAACAGGTGCATCCAGTTGAAGATATCGGAAAATCACCTGAACGGTGGGCGTGGTTAAATTCGGTG
>CAUZXS010000728.1:257500-278133 GCA_963585895.1 Sepioteuthis lessoniana
ATTGCGGAAAAAATTGAATAAATTATTTTGAAAATTGATCAAATTTTCAGAAAAAATTGAAGAAACTTTTAAAAAAACTTGATCAACTTTTGAGGAAAAAATTGAAGAAATTTTCGAAACTTGATAAACTTTTGCCGAAAAAATTGAAGAAATTTTTTTTAAATTTTTCAAATTTTGAGAGAAAATTGAAACTTCTAAAAAAACTTGATCAACTTTTGATGAAAAAATTGAAAAATTTTTCAAAAACTTGATCAACTTTTGCTAATAAAATTAGAGAATTTTTTAAAAAATTTGATCAATTTTGCGGAAAAAATTGATGTAATTTCTTAAAAACTACATCAACATTTTAGGAAAAAAATTGAGGGAAATTTTCTAAAAACATGATCAACTTTTACGGAAAAATTAAAGAAATTGTTTAAAAATTTGATCAACTTTTGCGAAAAAATTGAGGAAAATTTTAAAAAAATGTGATCAACTTTTGAGGAAAAACTTGAAGAAATTTCTCAAAAACTTGATCAACTTTTTAGGAAAAAATTGAGGAAAATTTTCTAAAAGCCTCATCAACTTTTGCGGAAAAAATTGAAGGAATTTTTTATAAATTGATAAAATTTTGGGAAATAATTGAAGAAACTTTTAAAAAGACTTGATCAACTTTTGAGGAAAAACTTAAAGAAATTTCTCAAATACCTGATCAACATTCTAGGAAAAAATTGAGGAAAATTTTCTAAAAACTTGATCAACTTTTGCGGAAAAAATTGAAGAAATTATTTTGAAAATTGATCAAATTATGAGAAAAAATTGAATAAACTTTTAAAAAAACTTGATCAAATGTTGAGGAAAAAATTGAAGAAATTTTTCAAAAACTTGATCAACTTTTTAGGAAAAAATTGAAGAAATTTTTCAAAAACTTGATCAACTTTTGAGGAAAAAATTGAAGAAATTTTTCAAAAACTTGATCAACTTTTTAGGAAAAAATTGAGGAAAATTTTCTAATAATTTGATCAACTTTTTAGGAAAAATTTGAAGAAATTTTTCAAAAACTTGATCAAATTTTTAGGAAAAAATTGAGGAAAAATTTCTAAAAACTTGATCAACTTTTTAGGAAAAATTTGTAGAAACTTTTCAAAAACTTGATCAACTTTTTAGGAAAAAATTGAGGAAAATTTTCTAAAAACTTGATCAACTTTTTAGGAAAAAATTGAAGAAATTTTTCAAAAACTTGATCAACTTTTTAGGAAAAAATTGAGGAAAATTTTCTAATAATTTGATCAACTTTTTAGGAAAAATTTGAAGAAATTTTTCAAAAACTTGATCAAATTTTTAGGAAAAAATTGAGGAAAATTTTCTAAAAATTTGATGAACTTTTTAGGAAAAATTTGAAGAAATTTTTCAAAAACTTGATCAACTTTTTAGGAAAAAATTGAGGAAAATTTTCTAAAAACTTGATCAACTTTTTAGGAAAAAATTGAAGAAAATTTTCTAAAAACTTGATCAACTTTTTAGGAAAAAATTGAAGAAATTTCTCAAAAACTTGATAAACTTTTTAGGAAAAAATTGAGGAAAATTTTCTAAAAATTTATCAACTTTGGCGTAAAAATTGAAGAAATTTTTCAAAAACTTGATCAACTTTTGAGGAAAAAATTGAAGAAGTTTTTCAAAAACTTGATCAACTTTTTAGGAAAAAATTGAAGATATTTTTCAAAAACTTGATCAACTTTTTAGGAAAAAATTGAAGAAATTTTTCAAAAACTTGATCAACTTTTTAGGAAAAAATTGAGGAAAATTTTCTAAAAATTTGATGAACTTTTTAGGAAAAATTTGAAGAAATTTTTCAAAAACTTGATCAACTTTTTAGGAAAAAATTGAGGAAAATTTTCTAAAAACTTGATCAACTTTTTAGGAAAAAATTGAAGAAAATTTTCTAAAAACTTGATCAACTTTTTAGGAAAAAATTGAAGATATTTCTCAAAAATTTGATCAACTTTTTAGGAAAAAATTGAGGAAAATTTTCTAAAAATTTATTAACTTTGGCAGAAAAATTTGAAGAAATTTTTCAAAAACATGATCAACTTTTTAGGAAAAAATTGAAGAAATTTTTCAAAAACTTGATCAACTTTTGAGGAAAAAATTGAGGAAAATTTTCTAAAAACATGATCAACTTTTTAGAAAAAAATTGAAGAAATTTTTCAAAAACTTGACCAACTTTTTAGGAAAAAATTGAAGAAATTTTTCAAAAACTTGATCAACTTTTGAGGAAAAAATTGAAGAAATTTTTCAAAAACTTGATCAACTTTTTAGGAAAAAATTGAGGAAAATTTTCTAATAATTTGATCAACTTTTTAGGAAAAATTTGAAGAAATTTTTCAAAAACTTGATCAACTTTTGAGGAAAAAATTGAGGAAAATTTTCTAAAAACTTGATCAACTTTTTAGGAAAAATTTGAAGAAACTTTTCAAAAACTTGATCAACTTTTTAGGAAAAAATTGAGGAAAATTTTCTAAAAACTTGATCAACTTTTTAGGAAAAAATTGAAGAAATTTTTCAAAAACTTGATCAACTTTTGAGGAAAAAATTGAAGAAAATTCCAAAATCTTGATCAACTTTTTAGGAAAAAATTGAGGAAAATTTTCTAAAAACTTGATCAACTTTTTAGGAAAAAATTGAAGACATTTTTCAAAAACTTGATCAACTTTTTAGGAAAAAATTGAGGAAAATTTTCCAAAAATTTATCAACTTTGGCGGAAAAAATTGAAGAAATTTTTCGAAAACTTGATCAACTTTTGAGAAAAAATTGAAGAAGTTTTTCAAAAACTTGATCAACTTTTTAGGAAAAAATTGAAGATATTTTTCAAAAACTTGATCAAATTTTTAGGAAAAAATTGAGGAAAATTTTCTAAAAATTTGATCAATTTTTAAGGAAAAAACTGAAGAAATTTTTTTAAAAACTTGATAAACTTTTTAGGAAAAAATTGAGGAAAATTTTCTAAAAACTTGATCAACTTTTTAGGAAAAATTTGAAGAAACTTTTCAAAAACTTGATCAACTTTTTAGGAAAAAATTGAGGAAAATTTTCTAAAAAATTGATCAAGATTTTAGGAAAAAATTGAAGAAATTTTTCAAAAACTTGATCAACTTTTTAGAAAAAAATTGAGGAAAATTTTCTAAAAATTTGATCAACTTTTGCGGAAATAATTGAAGAAATTTTTAAAAAACTTGATCAACTTTTTAGGAAAAAATTGAGGAAAATTTTCTAAAAACTTGATCAACTTTTTAGGAAAAAATTGAAGAAATTTTCCAAAAACTTGATCAACTTTTTAGGAAAAAAATGAAGAAATTTTTCAAAAACTTGATCAACTTTTTAGGAAAAAATTGAAGAAAGTTTTCAAAAACTTGATCAACTTTTTAGGAAAAAATTGAGGAAAATTTTCTAAAAACTTGATCAACTTTTTAGGAAAAATTTGAAGAAACTTTTCAAAAACTTGATCAACTTTTTAGGAAAAAATTGAGGAAAATTTTCTAAAAACTTGATCAACTTTTTAGGAAAAAACTGAAGAAATTTTTCAAAAACTGGATCAACTTTTTAGGAAAAAATTGAGGAAAATTTTCTAAAAACTTGATCAACTTTTTAGGAAAAAATTGAAGATATTTCTCAAAAACTTGATCAACTTTTTAGGAAAAAATTGAGGAAAATTTTCTAAAAATTTATCAACTTTGGCAGAAAAAATTGAAGAAATTTTTCAAAAACTTGATCAACTTTTGAGGAAAAAATTGAAGAAATTTTTCAAAAACTTGATCAACTTTTTAGGAACAAATTGAAGATATTTTTTAAAAACTTGATCAACTTTTTAGGAAAAAATTG
Source organism: Sepioteuthis lessoniana (assembly GCA_963585895.1). Classification (NCBI taxonomy): domain Eukaryota; kingdom Metazoa; phylum Mollusca; class Cephalopoda; order Myopsida; family Loliginidae; genus Sepioteuthis; species Sepioteuthis lessoniana. The sequence continues at coordinate 261,360 of CAUZXS010000728.1, forward strand.
AGGAAAATTTTCTAAAAACTTGATCAACATTTTAGGAAAAAATTGAGGAAAATTTTCTAAAAACTTGATCAACTTTTTAGGAAAAAATTGAAGAAATTTTTCAAAAACTTGATCAACTTTTTAGGAAAAAATTGAAGAAATTTTTTAAAAACATGATCAACTTTTTAGGAAAAAATTGAAGAAATTTTTCAAAAACTTGATCAACTTTTGAGGAAAAAATTGAGGAAAATTTTCTAAAAACATGATCAACTTTTTAGAAAAAAATTGAAGAAATTTTTCAAAAACTTGACCAACTTTTTAGGAAAAAATTGAAGAAATTTTTCAAAAACTTGATCAACTTTTGAGGAAAAAATTGAAGAAATTTTTCAAAAACTTGATCAACTTTTGAGGAAAAAATTGAAGAAATTTTTCAAAAACTTGATCAACTTTTGAGGAAAAAATTGAGGAAAATTTTCTAAAAACTTGATCAACTTTTTAGGAAAAATTTGAAGAAACTTTTCAAAAACTTGATCAACTTTTTAGGAAAAAACTGAGGAAAATTTTCTAAAAACTTGATCAACTTTTTAGGAAAAAATTGAAGAAAATTTCAAAATCTTGATCAACTTTTTAGGAAAAAATTGAGGAAAATTTTCTAAAAACTTTATCAACTTTTTAGGAAAAATTTGAAGACATTTTTCAAAAACTTGATCAACTTTTTAGGAAAAAATTGAGGAAAATTTTCCAAAAATTTATCAACTTTGGCGGAAAAAATTGAAGAAATTTTTCAAAAACTTGATCAACTTTTGAGGAAAAAATTGAAGAAGTTTTTCAAAAACTTGATCAACATTTTAGGAAAAAATTGAAGATATTTTTCAAAAACTTGATCAACTTTTTAGGAAAAAACTGAAGAAATTTTTCAAAAACTGGATCAACTTTTTAGGAAAAAATTGAGGAAAATTTTCTAAAAACTTGATCAACTTTTTAGGAAAAAATTGAAGATATTTCTCAAAAACTTGATCAACTTTTTAGGAAAAAAATGAGGAAAATTTTCTAAAAATTTATCAACTTTGGCAGAAAAAATTGAAGAAATTTTTCAAAAACTTGATCAACTTTTGAGGAAAAAATTGAAGAAATTTTTCAAAAACTTGATCAACTTTTTAGGAACAAATTGAAGATATTTTTTAAAAACTTGATCAACTTTTTAGGAAAAAATTGAGGAAAATTTTCTAAAAACTTGATCAACTTTTTAGGAAAAAATTGAAGAAAATTTCAAAATCTTGATCAACTTTTAGGAAAAAATTGAGGAAAATTTTCTAAAAACTTGATCAACTTTTTAGGAAAAAATTGAAGACATTTTTCAAAAACTTGATCAACTTTTTAGGAAAAAATTGAAGAAATTTCTCAAAAACTTGATCAACTTTTTAGGAAAAAATTAGGGAAAAATTTTCTAAAAATTTATCAACTTTGAGGAAAAAATTGAAGAAATTTTTCAAAAACTTGACCAACTTTAGAGGAAAAAATTGAAGAAATTTTTCAAAAACTTGATCAACTTTTGAGGAAAAAATTGAAGAAATTTTTCAAAAACTTGATCAACTTTTGAGGAAAAAATTGAAGAAATTTTTCAAAAACTTGATCAACTTTTGAGGAAAAAATTGAGGAAAATTTTCTAAAAATTTGATCAACTTTTTAGGAAAAATTTGAAGAAATTTTTCAAAAACTTGATCAACTTTTTATGAAAAAATTGAGGAAAATTTTCTAAAAACTTGATCAACTTTTTAGGAAAAATTTGAAGAAACTTTTCAAAAACTTGATCAACTTTTTAGGAAAAAATTGAGGAAAATTTTCTAAAAACTTGATCAACTTTTTAGGAAAAAACTGAAGAAGCTTTTCAAAAACTTGATCAACTTTTTAGGAAAAAATTGGGGAAAATTTTCTAAAAACTTCATCAACTTTTTAGGAAAAAATTGAAGAAATTTTTCAAAAACTTGATCAACTTTTTAGGAAAAAATTGAGGAAAATTTTCTAAAAACTTCATCAACTTTTTAGGAGAAAATTGAAGAAATTTTTCAAAAACCTTATCAACTTTTTGGGAAAAAATTGAGGAAAATTTTCTAAAAACTTTATCAACTTTTTAGGAAAAAATTGAAGAAATTTCTCAAAAACTTGATCAACTTTTGAGGAAAAAATTGAAGAAGTTTTTCAAAAACTTGATCAACTTTTTAGGAAAAAACTGAAGAAATTTTTCAAAAACTGGATCAACTTTTTAGGAAAAAATTGAGGAAAATTTTCTAAAAACTTGATCAACTTTTAAGGAAAAAACTGAAGAAATTGTTCAAAAAATGGATCAACTTTTTAGGAAAAAATTGAGGAAAATTTTCTAAAAACTTCATCAACTTTTTAGGAGAAAATTGAAGAAATTTTTCAAAAATTTGATCAACTTTTTAGGAAAAAATTGAAGAAAATTTCAAAAACTTGATCAACTTTTTAGGAAAAAATTGAGGAAAATTTTCAAAAACTTGATCAACTTTTTAGGAAAAAACTGAAGAAATTTCTCAAAAATTTGATCAACTTTTTAGGAAAAAATTGAGGAAAATTTTCTAAAAACTTTATCAACTTTTTAGGAAAAAATTGAAGAAATTTTTCAAAAACTTGATCAACTTTTTAGGAAAAAATTGAAGAAATTTTTCAAAAACTTGATCAACTTTTTAGGAAAAAATTGAGGAAAATTTTCTAAAAATTTGATCAACTTTTTAGGAAAAATTTGAAGAAATTTTTCAAAAACTTGATCAACTTTTTATGAAAAAATTGAGGAAAATTTTCTAAAAACTTGATCAACTTTTTAGGAAAAATTTGAAGAAACTTTTCAAAAACTTGATCCACTTTTTAGGAAAAAATTGAGGAAAATTTTCTAAAAACTTGATCAACTTTTTAGGAAAAAACTGAAGAAACTTTTCAAAAACTTGATCAACTTTTTAGGAAAAAATTGGGGAAAATTTTCTAAAAACTTCATCAACTTTTTAGGAAAAAATTGAAGAAATTTTTCAAAAATTTGATCAACTTTTTAGGAAAAAATTGAGGAAAATTTTCTAAAAACTTCATCAACTTTTTAGGAGAAAATTGAAGAAATTTTTCAAAAATTTGATCAACTTTTTAGGAAAAAATTGAAGAAAATTTCAAAAACTTGATCAACTTTTTAGGAAAAAATTGAGGAAAATTTTCTAAAAACTTGATCAACTTTTTAGGAAAAAATTGAAGAAATTTTTCAAAAAATTGATCAACTTTTTAGGAAAAAATTGAAGAAATTTTTCAAAAACTTGATCAACTTTTTAGGAAAAAATTGAAGAAATTTTAAAAATCTTGATCAACTTTTTAGGAAAAAATAGAGGAAAATTTTCTAAAAACTTGATCAACTTTTTTGGAGAAAATTGAGGAAAATTTTCTAAAAACTTGATCAACTTTTTAGGAAAAAATTGAAGACATTTTTCAAAAAATTGATCAACTTTTTAGGAAACAATTGAAGAAATTTTTCAAAAACTTGATCAACTTTTTAGGAAAAAATTGAGGAAAATTTTCTAAAAACTTGATCAACTTTTTAGGAAAAAATTGAGGAAAATTTTCTAAAAACTTGATCAACTTTTTAGGAAAAATTTGAAGAAATTTTTCAAAAACTTGATCAACTTTTTAGGAAAAAATTGAAGAAAATTTGAAAAACTTGATCAACTTTTTAGGAAAAAATTGAGGAAAATTTTCTAAAAATTTGATCAACTTTTTAGTAAAAAATTGAAGAAATTTTTCAAAAACTTGATCAACTTTTTAGGAAAAAATTGAGGAAAATTTTCTAAAAACTTGATCAACTTTTTAGGAAAAATTTGAAGAAACTTTTCAAAAACTTGATGAACTTTTTAGGAAAAAATTGAGGAAAATTTTCTAAAAACTTGATCAACTTTTTAGGAAAAAACTGAAGAAATTTCTCAAAAACTTGATCAACTTTTTATGAAAAAATTGAGGAAAATTTTCTAAAAACTTGATCAACTTTTTAGGAAAAAATTGAAGAAATTTTTCAAAAACTTCATCAACTTTTTAGGAAAAAATTGAAGAAATTTTCAAAATCTTGATCAACTTTGAGGAAAAAATTGAAGAAATTTTTCAAAAAAATGATCAACTTTTGAGGAAAAAATTGAAGAAATTTTTCAAAAACTTGATCAACTTTTTAGGAAAAAATTGAGGAAAATTTTCTAAAAACATGATCAACTTTTTAGAAAAAAATTGAAGAAATTTTTCAAAAACTTGACCAACTTTTTAGGAAAAAATTGAAGAAATTTTTCAAAAACTTCATCAACTTTTGAGGAAAAAATTGAAGAAATTTTTCAAAAACTTGATCAACTTTTGAGGAAAAAATTGAAGAAATTTTTCAAAAACTTGATCAACTTTTGAGGAAAAAATTGAGGAAAATTTTCTAAAAATTTGATCAACTTTTTAGGAAAAATTTGAAGAAATTTTTCAAAAACTTGATCAACTTTTTATGAAAAAATTGAGGAAAATTTTCTAAAAACTTGATCAACTTTTTAGGAAAAATTTGAAGAAACTTTTCAAAAACTTGATCAACTTTTTAGGAAAAAATTAAGGAAAATTTTCTAAAAACTTGATCAACTTTTTAGGAAAAAACTGAAGAAACTTTTCAAAAACTTGATCAACTTTTTAGGAAAAAATTGGGGAAAATTTTCTAAAAACTCCATCAACTTTTTAGGAAAAAATTGAAGAAATTTTTCAAAAATTTGATCAACTTTTTAGGAAAAAATTGAGGAAAATTTTCTAAAAACTTCATCAACTTTTTAGGAGAAAATTGAAGAAATTTTTCAAAAATTTGATCAACTTTTTAGGAAAAAATTGAAGAAAATTTCAAAAACTTGATCAACTTTTTAGGAAAAAATTGAGGAAAATTTTCAAAAACTTGATCAACTTTTTAGGAAAAAACTGAAGAAATTTCTCAAAAATTTGATCAACTTTTTAGGAAAAAATTGAGGAAAATTTTCTAAAAACTTTATCAACTTTTTAGGAAAAAATTGAAGAAATTTTTCAAAAACTTGATCAACTTTTTAGGAAAAAATTGAAGAAATTTTTCAAAAACTTGATCAACTTTTTAGGAAAAAATTGAGGAAAATTTTCTAAAAATTTGATCAACTTTTTAGGAAAAATTTGAAGAAATTTTTCAAAAACTTGATCAACTTTTTATGAAAAAATTGAGGAAAATTTTCTAAAAACTTGATCAACTTTTTAGGAAAAATTTGAAGAAACTTTTCAAAAACTTGATCCACTTTTTAGGAAAAAATTGAGGAAAATTTTCTAAAAACTTGATCAACTTTTTAGGAAAAAACTGAAGAAACTTTTCAAAAACTTGATCAACTTTTTAGGAAAAAATTGGGGAAAATTTTCTAAAAACTTCATCAACTTTTTAGGAAAAAATTGAAGAAATTTTTCAAAAATTTGATCAACTTTTTAGGAAAAAATTGAGGAAAATTTTCTAAAAACTTCATCAACTTTTTAGGAGAAAATTGAAGAAATTTTTCAAAAATTTGATCAACTTTTTAGGAAAAAATTGAAGAAAATTTCAAAAACTTGATCAACTTTTTAGGAAAAAATTGAGGAAAATTTTCTAAAAACTTGATCAACTTTTTAGGAAAAAATTGAAGAAATTTTTCAAAAAATTGATCAACTTTTTAGGAAAAAATTGAAGAAATTTTTCAAAAACTTGATCAACTTTTTAGGAAAAAATTGAAGAAATTTTAAAAATCTTGATCAACTTTTTAGGAAAAAATAGAGGAAAATTTTCTAAAAACTTGATCAACTTTTTTGGAGAAAATTGAGGAAAATTTTCTAAAAACTTGATCAACTTTTTAGGAAAAAATTGAAGACATTTTTCAAAAAATTGATCAACTTTTTAGGAAACAATTGAAGAAATTTTTCAAAAACTTGATCAACTTTTTAGGAAAAAATTGAGGAAAATTTTCTAAAAACTTGATCAACTTTTTAGGAAAAAATTGAGGAAAATTTTCTAAAAACTTGATCAACTTTTTAGGAAAAATTTGAAGAAATTTTTCAAAAACTTGATCAACTTTTTAGGAAAAAATTGAAGAAAATTTGAAAAACTTGATCAACTTTTTAGGAAAAAATTGAGGAAAATTTTCTAAAAATTTGATCAACTTTTTAGTAAAAAATTGAAGAAATTTTTCAAAAACTTGATCAACTTTTTAGGAAAAAATTGAGGAAAATTTTCTAAAAACTTGATCAACTTTTTAGGAAAAATTTGAAGAAACTTTTCAAAAACTTGATGAACTTTTTAGGAAAAAATTGAGGAAAATTTTCTAAAAACTTGATCAACTTTTTAGGAAAAAACTGAAGAAATTTCTCAAAAACTTGATCAACTTTTTATGAAAAAATTGAGGAAAATTTTCTAAAAACTTGATCAACTTTTTAGGAAAAAATTGAAGAAATTTTTCAAAAACTTCATCAACTTTTTAGGAAAAAATTGAAGAAATTTTCAAAATCTTGATCAACATTTTAGGAAAAAATAGAGGAAAATTTTCTAAAAACTTGATCAACTTTTTTGGAAAAAATTGAGGAAAATTTTCTAAAAACTTGATCAACTTTTTAGGAAAAAATTGAAGACATTTTTCAAAAAATTGATCAACTTTTTAGGAAACAATTGAAGAAATTTTTCAAAAACTTGATCAACTTTTTAGGAAAAAATTGAGGAAAATTTTCTAAAAACTTGATCAACTTTTTAGGAAAAAATTGAGGAAAATTTTCTAAAAACTTGATCAACTTTTTAGGAAAAAATTGAGGAAAATTTTCTAAAAACTTGATCAACTTTTTAGGAAAAATTTGAAGAAATTTTTCAAAAACTTGATCAACTTTTTAGGAAAAAATTGAAGAAAATTTGAAAAACTTGATCAACTTTTTAGGAAAAAATTGAGGAAAATTTTCTAAAAATTTGATCAACTTTTTAGTAAAAAATTGAAGAAATTTTTCAAAAACTTGATCAACTTTTTAGGAAAAAATTGAGGAAAATTTTCTAAAAACTTCATCAACTTTTTAGGAAAAATTTGAAGAAACTTTTCAAAAACTTGATGAACTTTTTAGGAAAAAATTGAGGAAAATTTTCTAAAAATTTGATCAACTTTTTAGGAAAAAACTGAAGAAATTTCTCAAAAACTTGATCAACTTTTTAGGAAAAAATTGAGGAAAATTTTCTAAAAACTTGATCAACTTTTTAGGAAAAAATTGAAGAAATTTTTCAAAAACTTCATCAACTTTTTAGGAAAAAATTGAAGAAAATTTCAAAATCTTGATCAACTTTTTAGGAAAAAATTGAGGAAAATTTTCTAAAAACTTGATCAACTTTTTAGGAAAAAATTGAAGACATTTTTCAAAAACTTGATCAACTTTTTAGGAAAAAATTGAGGAAAATTTTCCAAAAATTTATCAACTTTGGCGGAAAAAATTGAAGAAATTTTTCAAAAACTTGATCAACTTTTGAGGAAAAAATTGAAGAAGTTTTTCAAAAACTTGATCAACATTTTAGGAAAAAATTGACGATATTTTTCAAAAACTTGATCAACTTTTTAGGAAAAAACTGAAGAAATTTTTCAAAAACTGGATCAACTTTTTAGGAAAAAATTGAGGAAAATTTTCTAAAAACTTGATCAACTTTTTAGGAAAAAATTGAAGATATTTCTCAAAAACTTGATCAACTTTTTAGGAAAAAATTGAAGAAATTTTTCAAAAAATTGATCAACTTTTTAGGAAAAAATTGAAGAAATTTTTCAAAAACTTGATCAACTTTTTAGGAAAAAATTGAAGAAAATTTCAAAATCTTGATCAACTTTTTAGGAAAAAATAGAGGAAAATTTTCTAAAAACTTGATCAACTTTTTTGGAAAAAATTGTGGAAAATTTTCTAAAAACTTGATCAACTTTTTAGGAAAAAATTGAAGACATTTTTCAAAAAATTGATCAACTTTTTAGGAAACAATTGAAGAAATTTTTCAAAAACTTGATCAACTTTTTTGGAAAAAATTGAGGAAAATTTTCTAAAAACTTGATCAACTTTTTAGGAAAAAATTGAAGACATTTTTCAAAAACTTGATCAACTTTTTAGGAAAAAATTGAGGAAAATTTTCTAAAAACTTGATCAACTTTTTAGGAAAAATTTGAAGAAATTTTTCAAAAACTTGATCAACTTTTTAGGAAAAAATTGAAGAAAATTTGAAAAACTTGATCAACTTTTTAGGAAAAAATTGAGGAAAATTTTCTAAAAATTTGATCAACTTTTTAGTAAAAAATTGAAGAAATTTTTCAAAAACTTGATCAACTTTTTAGGAAAAAATTGAGGAAAATTTTCTAAAAACTTCATCAACTTTTTAGGAAAAAATTGAAGAAAATTTCAAAATCTTGATCAACTTTTTAGGAAAAAATTGAGGAAAATTTTCTAAAAACTTGATCAACTTTTTAGGAGAAAATTGAAGAAATTTTTCAAAAACTTAATCAACTTTTTGGGAAAAAATTGAGGAAAATTTTCTAAAAACTTGATCAACTTTTTAGGAAAAATTTGAAGAAACTTTTCAAAAACTTGATCAACTTTTCAGGAAAAAATTGAGGAAAATTTTCTAAAAACTTGATCAACTTTTTAGGAAAAATTTGAAGAAACTTTTCAAAAAATTGATCAACTTTTTAGGAAAAAATTGAAGAAACTTTTCAAAAACTTGATCAACTTTTTAGGCAAAAATTGAAGAAATTTTTCAAAAACTTGATCAACTTTTTTGGAAAAAATTGAGGAAAATTTTCTAAAAACTTGATCAACTTTTTAGGAAAAAATTGAAGACATTTTTCAAAAACTTGATCAACTTTTTAGGAAAAAATTGAGGAAAATTTTCTAAAAACTTGATCAACTTTTTAGGAAAAATTTGAAGAAATTTTTCAAAAACCTGATCAACTTTTTAGGAAAAAATTGAAGAAAATTTGAAAAACTTGATCAACTTTTTAGGAAAAAATTGAGGAAAATTTTCTAAAAATTTGATCAACTTTTTAGTAAAAAATTGAAGAAATTTTTCAAAAACTTGATCAACTTTTTAGGAAAAAATTGAGGAAAATTTTCTAAAAACTTCATCAACTTTTTAGGAAAAAATTGAAGAAAATTTCAAAATCTTGATCAACTTTTTAGGAAAAAATTGAGGAAAATTTTCTAAAAACTTGATCAACTTTTTAGGAGAAAATTGAAGAAATTTTTCAAAAACTTAATCAACTTTTTGGGAAAAAATTGAGGAAAATTTTCTAAAAACTTGATCAACTTTTTAGGAAAAATTTGAAGAAACTTTTCAAAAACTTGATCAACTTTTCAGGAAAAAATTGAGGAAAATTTTCTAAAAACTTGATCAACTTTTTAGGAAAAATTTGAAGAAACTTTTCAAAAAATTGATCAACTTTTTAGGAAAAAATTGAAGAAACTTTTCAAAAACTTGATCAACTTTTTAGGCAAAAATTGAAGAAACTTTTCAAAAACTTGATCAACTTTTTAGGAAAAAATTGAGGAAAATTTTCTAAAAACTTGATCAACTTTTTAGGAAAAAATTGAAGAAATTTTTCAAAAACTTGATCAACTTTTTAGGAAAAAATTGAAGAAATTTTTCAAAAACTCGATCAACTTTTTAGGAAAAAATTGAGGAAAATTTTCTAAAAACTCGATCAACTTTTTAGGAAAAAATTATGGAAAATTTTCTAAAAACTTGATCAACTTTTTAGGAAAAAATTGAGGAAACTTTTCAAAAACTTGATCAACTTTTTAGGAAAAAATTGAGGAAAGTTTTCTAAAAACTTGATCAACTTTTGCGGAAAAAATTGAAGAAATTTCTCAAAAACTTGATCCAATTTGTGAGGAAAAATTGAAGAAACTTTTTAAAAAAATTGATCAATTTTGCGGAAAAAATTGAAGAAATTTTTCATAAACTTAATCAACTTTTTAGGAAAAAATTGAGGAAAATTTTCTAAAAACTTGATCAACTTTTGCGGAAAAATTGAAGGAATTTTTCTAAAAATTGATAAAATTTTTTGGAAAAAATTGAAGAAAATTTTTCAAGAACTTGATCAACTTTTGAGGAAAAACTTGAAGAAATTTCTATAAAACTTGATCAACTTAGTACGAAAAAATTTAGGAAATTTTCTAAAATCTTGATCAACTTTTGTTGAAAAAATTGAAGAAATTTTTTTTAAAAAATTGATCAAATTTTGAGATAAAATTGAATAAACTTTTAGGAAAAAGTTGAAGAAATTTTTTAAAAACTTGATCAACTTTTTAGAAAAAATGGAGGAAAATTTTCTAAAAACTTGATCAACTTTTGGGGAAAAAAATTGAAGAAAATTTTTTAAAAATTGATCAAATTTTGGGAAAAAATTAAAGAAACTTTTAAAAAAACTTGATCTACTTTTGAGGAGAAAATTAAATAAATTTTTAAAAACTTGATCAAATTTTGAGAAAAAATTGAAGAAACTTTTAAAAAAACTTGTTCTACCTTTGAGGAAAAAGTTGAAGAAATTTTTCAAACACTTGATCTAATTTTTAGAAAAAAATTGAGGAAAGTTTTCTAAAAACTTTTGAGAAATTTCTTCAAGTTTTTCCTCAAAAGTTGATTAAGTTTTTTTTGTTTTTTCATCAATTTTTTCCCAAAATTTATCAATTTTTTATAAAATTCCTTCAACTTTTGCAGAAAAAATTGAAGAAATTTTTCAAAATCTTGATCAAATTTTGCTGAAAAAATTAGAGAATTTTTTTTGAAAACTTGATCAACTTTTGAGGAAAAAATTGAAGATATTTTTTCAAAACTTGATAAAATTTTGGGAAAAAATTGAAGAAACTTTGAAAAAAAACTTGATTAACTTTTGAGGAAAAAATTGATGAAATTTCTCAAAAACTTCATCAACATTTTTGGAAAAAATTAAAGAAAGTTTTCTAAAAACTTGATCAACTTTTGCGGAAAAAAGTGAAGAAAATTTTTTAAAAACTTGATCAACTTTTGAGAAAAAATTGGAGAAAATTTTTAAAAAAGTTGATCAACTTTTGAGGAAAGAATTGAAGAAATTTCTCAAAAACTTGATCAACTTTGTAGGGAAAAAATTGAGGAAAATTTTCTAAAAACTTGATCAACTTTTGCGGAAAACATTGAAGAAATTTATTAAAAAATTGATCAAATTTTGAGAAAAAATTGAAGAAACTCTTAGAAAAACAGTATGAAATTTTGAGGAAAAAATTGAAGAAATTTTTCATTAACTTGTTCAACTTTTTAGGAAAAAATTGAGGAAAATTTTCTAAAAACTTTATCAACTTTTGCGGTTAAAATTGAAGAAATTTTTTTAAAAATTGATCAAATTTTGAGAAAAAATTTAAGTTTTTCAAAACTTGATCCACTTTTTAAGAAACATTTGTAGAAATTATTCTAAAACTTCATCAACTTTTAATGAAAATATTGAAGAAATTTTCAAAAAACTTCATCACATTTGAGGACAAAATTCAAGAAACTTTTAAAAAAACTTGATCAACTTTTGAGGAAAAAATTGAAGAAAATTTTCAACCTTACGAACTTTTGAGGAAAAAATTGAAGAAAAATTTTTAAAAACCTTGATTATCTTTTGAGTAAAATATTGAATAAATTTTTTAAAACATTGAACAACTTTAAAATAAAAAATTGAAGAAATTCTTTTTAAACATTGAGCCTATTTTAAATAAAAAATATTGATCAACTTTTGAGTAAGAATTTGTAGCTTTTTTTTAAAAAATTGGACCCCTTTAAAAAAAATTGAACAATTTTCAAAAAAAAATTGAAATTAGTGCTCAATTTGAATTATTGGTTTTGTTTTGTTTGTATTTTTTTTTGTTTACACACAGTTAAATGTAGAAACAGTTCATTATGAAACAATTCAGTTTAGTCTTATATTCAGTTTATTTCTATTTGACTCATTGATAGGACCCTATCAGGTGCTACCTTTCTGGGCCAGAGTGAACCCTGGAGCAATGGCAATGAAAGGGTACTCTGATCATGATCAGATTATTTAATCTCATATCCAGGACACTTGTTGGGGAAGTTTTACCCCTCGGTAGAGAAACACTTGGTCTATTATTCCACAACCCCAACCGACTGGGCCAGAACAACTTTCAAATGAAAAATTGAACAAATTTTGAATTAAGAAAAAACGTTAAGTAATTTTTTTTTAAATTATAATTATTCTAACTCTTTGAAATTATTTTAAACTAATTTCTTTTATTTTCATTGCGACATATTTTTATTCTTTCGAGACTTTTGAGACACTCTGAATGCATCTCTTCTCCCCAAGCGTAAGTAGTTAGGCAGATTGAAGTCAGTCGATAAGTTGTGAGACAGATTAGACCAATAAAAAAAAAAGAAATAAGACAGTTAGCATAAAAAAGTGGAAGAAAAACGAAATTAAATTGGAAATAAGAAAAATACGAAAATAACAGAAGGAAAAAGAATGAGGGAAAAGAAGTCGGCTAATCCATAAAAGAAAAAGAAAGAAAAAAATGAAGAAGTAGAAAGCAAGAGAGAAAACAGACTCATCTATGAAAGGTAAATGAAGAAGAAGAAGAAGAAGAAGAAGAAGAAGAAGAAGAAGAAGAAGAAGAAGAAGAAGAAGAAGAAGAAGAAGAAGAAGTGAAAGGAAAAAAAGGATAATATAAATGTAGAAGAAAATGATAAAGATGAAAAAGAAAATAATATATATATATATATGTACACACGCCTATATGTACATATATATATATGTATATATATATATATATACAAAATAAATGAAAAAAAATCATTAACAAAGAGTAAAAAGTTCTCATGTGAAAGAAAAGAAATAAGAAAATTAAGAGAAATATATGAAAAATACTTACATAAAGAAGTGATATATATATATATATATATATATATATATATATATATATATATATATAAAATTAACTTAAATCGTTAGTCGGAAATCTTCTACTAGAGTTTCACCTTATCGGATCATCAGGAAGCCTAGTTGGAGTTAGGCTTCCTGATGATCCGATAAGGAGAAACTTTAGTAGAAGATTTCCGACTCGCGATTTAAGTTAATTTTATAATTGGCTCCACTCGTGTTGAGCACTTTTGTAATTGGAGCATTGCAGGATTCACGGAAGGTTTTTAGTTTTCTTTTGACCAACTGACTGCGTATCCCTTGATTTTTTTCAAGGGGTCAGGCGAGGTTGGCCTTTTCTTTCTTTTTGACCTATAATTTTTTCTTTTTCCCCCGGGCGGTGATTCGAGATACTCTTATCTCTTGTTTCTGGTAGGGTTTTTTTCGTTTTTTTTTCTGGTACCGTGAATGCTGGTAGATATGAGATTAGTATATATATATATATATATATATATATATATACTCACTCACAGATATACACATACACACACACACGCACGCATGAAGTGAAAGAAAAATGAGAAATAAAGAAAGAGAAAAAGCTTTTATAAAGAAGAATCAAGAAAATTAAAAGAAATATAAAAAAATTATCTCATTAGAAGAAGAAGAAGAAGAAGAAGAAGAAGAAGAAGAAGAAGAAGACTGGAAGTTGGAAATGTTTGGTGAAAGGAAAGAAAAATATTTGATTTTTAAATTAGGAATATTTTAATGTGTGCGTGTGTGTGTGGAAGACTAAAAGTGTTGCCAGCACCAAAACACAACTAGTCTAAATAAAAAATGAGAGAAGTACTGTTCAGAAGAATCTGTGGCACATTGATAAATTATTTTTCTGTTATTAGCCCATCCAAAATTGGGTCATCATGGAATACATCTCTTGTACTTCGTTTTGATACCAGTTTCATTATTCTATCTGGTCTAAAACTTCTTTTATAGAATTGAATGCCTTGTAGGGAGTAAATAAAAAAAAAATTAAATTGAACTGAAATAATTATTAAAGTGTGCAGAAACTCCCTGAGGCCTCTGACGGGAAGAGGGGTGACGCATGCGCAAAGAAAAGGGACCGTCCCGACAAAAGGAAGAATCTCATTCTCTTTCAGCGGTGACCGGCAGAGTGACAACATCTAAATCTCCCTTGTTGCTAGTGTAAGACCACGTGGCTGCTCTAAAACGCCACGTTGGCTAACCTTTCACTAGTAGCACCCGTCTCGGTTAACAGTATGCCAAAATATAAAAAGTATCAAAATGGACCTACGAACTACGAGCTAAAACACTGGACTTGGACAAATTCCCAAAAGCGACTAACACATCGCCAAAGCTTTATATACCGAACACGTTGTTAAAACTTTAATAACCGAATAAGGACACATATATACCCAAGAAACGACTAACGCCTTTTAAACACCTTGACTGAGAGATTCAACCATTTCAATTGTATTTAGGGAGAATTTCCCTACCCATTGAATGGTTGTTGAACCCAGAAATAAAGGAAAAATATAAGAATATGTCTTACCATGTGGGGATACGGGATGTAACCCTGAAGACCAGCCAAAAGCGATGAATGATAGGGAGAAGTGGCGAGAGAGGGTCAGGGATATCCGTGCTGGCGGCACAACATGATGATGATGATTATGTTGTCCGGGAAAATGGACCGGACTGAATAGGATAAGTCATCCTCATTGGGTGAAAATATGCGACGACCATAACGGTCAAATTAATTTACGCGCCAAACAAAATACAAAGTTCTTTCTGCTACAATTCTATATGGTCTAAAACTTTTTTTATACGATTGAAAGTCTTATTTATCAATCAACCACAATCTGTTTTATCTATCTTTATGTCAACTGATAATTCCCAACTCATCGATAATTTTAATCGTTTATTATTTTCTACCCTGAATATAAATATTTTAAGAGGAACGTGTGTGAGACAAAAAGAGTTCATTCCTATTTTCCCTCTAAAATAACAAAATACAAATTGTCAGTTGACAATTTTTTTTCAAGTTTTATTTATATTTAATTTTGCATATTCGTTGTTCCAGGAATTTTCTTTGGTCTTGAAATATTTAATTCTAAATCAATAAAAGATATCTAAAAACAAAAAATATGGCCGCTATAAATGAAATTATTTGCCACGGAATTGCAAAGTGCTGTCAATTTTTTTAAATTCATCCTCCTCCTTAAACTTAATTGAATGTTATGAACGTTAGTTTTTATTTAATCAGAAAAAATTTCAAATAACCATGGGGTAAATCAGTCCACTTCAATAATCAATATATTAGTACCCTTTAAGTTCACTCACCTGATAAAATAAAGCAGGAATTCTTTCATATTGTACACGTCTGTACTATTATATGGCTGCACCTCTTAGACTCTTGCAATATGCTTGAAAAAAAAAAAACTCCATGAGAACTACGGAGGTTCCCGTGGTGTAATGGTTACCGTTGTAGGAATTGGACATGGCGACACGAGTTCACATCCTGGACGAGGCTGATAGCATTTCACATAGCACTAATACCCTTCGGAAAGGTATGAATTCAATTATTCTCCCTCCAGTGGGGCAGACTGAGTTCTGTAACCTTGTTTAGGCAGCCAATCTTGGAGAAGGAAAACTCTAAGTTCAAATCTGTTTAACTCTACTAAAAAATTGACCTTGTTTCACATCCTGTCCGTGTGGAGAGGTTGAGTAAGTACTTACAATCATCAGCTCTTTACAAACACAGGATGCCATCTAGAAGACTTACCAAGTGTAATGGCATCTAGGGACGAATGGCAAGAAAGACAGTCAAAGGAATCCATATTGCCAATGCCTTGTGGGTGGTGAAACTCATTCAAAAAGAAAATCCAAGTTGAAGTGTTACGAAAGACATTGGTTGTTCCCAGTCAGCCTTGACTAAAATTTGGTGCTGATATAAAAGAAATGGGGTGCTTAAAGAAGGAAAAACATACTGGTAGACAATGAAAGACATGAAAGCATCAAGATAAAAAACTGAAAGCAATTTGTTTTGAAAATAGAAAATGAACAACAAAACAAATGAAAAATGAATGGGTCAAAATACAGGTTAGTGTTTATGACAAAACTGTGAGAAATTGACAGAATGAAATGGGATTTTATCAAGAAAAGCCAAGCAAAAGAAGAACTAACACACAAACAGAAGAAAACGAGGTTAAAGTGGTTCAAAGAGAAATAATTATGACGTCGTGAACAATTGGATGAAAGTGATATTCACTGTTAAACAAGAATCTTCATTGGTCAAGGTCAAGGCCAATGCTGGAAGTTTTATCTGATGCTATTTAGATGGAACATATAAAAATCATCGCTGGAAGAAAACGAATAACCTTACAGGTTAATGCAAATGATAATAATAATAATAATAATGAGATGCAAACGGATCACCTAATCTCAGCCAGACGACCAAACCTAGCAAGTCAACATAAAAACTTGTCGAATAATGAACTTTGCCGTCCTAACCGACCAAAGAAAGCGAAAAGATAGAAAAGTACTTAGACTTTTCTGGAGAACTAAAAAAAAAACTATTGAACATGAAGATGACGGTGATACCAATTGTAATTGGTGCACTTGGAACAATCCCCAAAGGTTTGGTAAAATGACTGGAAAACTTGGAAATAAGAGGACAAGTAAAGACTATCCAGACAACATCATTATTAAGATCGGCCAGAATACTGAGAAGAGTCCTGGAGACTTGAGGAAATTTGCTGTCAATCAAATTTCCGTAAATGACCATCTGCTAACATTGGCGTGAAAAACTCTCAAAGGAGTTGAATAATCATTCCTTTTGCAGCGTTTCA
>CAUZXS010000729.1:0-25000 GCA_963585895.1 Sepioteuthis lessoniana
GAATATGTGTCTCTCTGCATTCTTTTAATCAGCATTGTGCACTCTTTGACCTGAGAGGGAAGTCGAATAAGGGGTAGGATGGTTGTGAACAATAACAGACGGACCTCAGTGTGACAGAGTCTGGGGTATTGGGAAGGAGTATGAAGAGGCGGGTCCCTGGCCGTCAGAGTCTGTCGGTACAGAGACTGGAGCCTGTCGGGCCCCTGTCAGACGTAACCAGTTCGTTCTGAGGCCGTCGTAAACAGTCGCTACCGTGATAGGATAACGGTTCTGTATAGAACGAGGGGGCCCAAGTCGGGTGGCGAGTTCAGTGTCCTTAAAAGTCGCAACGGGTAAACCTTTGTAGAATGTTAACCTTTGACCAGAGAGTTCGTACGAACTTGGTCCACAAGTGCATATGAGGAGCAAATCGTAGACAGTAACAAGCTCCATCTCGCATAGTTTCATATTGCGTACATTACTTAAATACTTAAACCCGTTTCGTTTTCATTTATTTTGGTAGCTTTAATTTATACATGTACAAAGACAAGTAGTTAAAAACATCTCTGCTGCATTTAACAAATTTTTGAAATTTACGCTTTTGTGCATACATATAAAATTCTACTTAATTACTACTGATTTGGTTAAAAAAGAAATGATATAACGTTACCTATCCTCATCAAAAAAGTTATTGATTTCTTTTAATCTAATAGCTATAAGAACAGATATTTTTTCCAAAGAACTCCCACTAATTTTTTAAAGCATGTAAGGTTCTACATAACATGTGAATTAACACGACTATCTGTCAATATAAATATATATTTACACACACACACACACTCACACACACACAAATACACACACACACACACACACACACACACACACACATATATATATATATATATATATATATATATATAAATGTAAGTGTGCATGCACGCGTACGAACATGTGTGTGTTACAGAATGATAATATAATTTGCAATAAGCTATGAACAGACCATTGCATGTTTTGCATGATAATTCTGTTAAATAAATAACAAAAAAGAATACGTTAACTTGATTCAAGAGGTAATGAGTGAAAGATTACGAAATTTTTGTATAGATATATTTTATCTTAAATGTACGTCTGTAAAGGCTATCTATCTATCTATCTATCTGTCTGTCTATCACAATCTGTTCATATGTATGTAGGTATGTGCGTGTATGTATGTCTCCGTCCCACTTTCTTTCTCATTCTCTTTCTCTCTCTCCCTCTATTTCTCTCTCTCTCTCTCTTTATATATATATATATATATATATATATGTGTGTGTGTGTGTGTGTGTGTGTGTGTGTGTGTGTGTGTGTGTGTGTGTGTGTGTGTGTGTGTGTGTGTGTGTGTGTGTGTGTGTGTGTGTGTGCATATCTATCTATATATCTATCCATCTAACTATCTATCTTTTGGTAGCATTTCTTTATTGATACTTATTTGATTGAACATAATCACAAAAATATTAGAACAAAACAAGCAAAAACAACAAATTCTCGATGCACTCCATATTAGGAACATACAACCCAAACTTAACAGAATTAATTTTGAAACCAGTGCCAATGTACTTAAATGTCTTTTGCTGCTGACGCTATTTATAGAAACAAATTCGAAAAGTAAACGCTACACAATATAACAGTACAAACGCTCATTCTTACAAAGCAGAAATGTTCATACAAAAGCTACATCACTTTTGTAATACATCCTCCCCTGATGATGGCCTAAAGATTGGCAGCAAGTACTTGGGAAATAAGCAATGATGGAAGGTTTATCAACCAATTCCCGCCGAATATCATTAGATTCGAAAGGATTAACAAAAATATGTAGACAAAAAAATGTGTATTATGTTTAATTACATATATACCATTGGAAAAGGTATCTCCCCAAGGCAGTTGGTTAAATAGTATTATTGCAGTTCTTCTACAAGGATGGCTTTGGCATTGAATAAAAAATGAATGTTGATATACCATGAAATATTGAAACCAAACCAAAGCTAACAGACAATTTATTCTTGCCTCAAATTTGATAACGGCAATCTATTTTTATTTGACGATCTATTTTTCTCATTGTTATCGTTCTTTGTTTACAAAGTTTCGACCATGTAATCTGCACTCTTCTTCAGGTATATTTACCTTGAAATAATCAATATCAACTGTACATTTTGGAGAAAAATTTAAATCATTTAACCCATAACTTGTTAGTCGAGTCATTTCTATCATTTATCAATTTATTTAGATGACCGTTAGATACTGAATACCCCATTGTAAATTCGTCAGAAGATCGAAGAGTACATGGATAAAATGGCGTGAATTAAAAACATAGCAGAAATAATCGTCAAATCAATCCTATAATTTAGCTCATGTTTCGTCTGATCGAACGTTCGTTTATCCGCATATTATGCAACTAAACATACCCTCCCCGTAGCCGAGTAGGATATTCTTCCACCTTTACCATCAATCACCTGGGATGTTCTTCTATAGAGTTATTAATTTTTCAGATCAAACACTGTTTTCTATGAACAATTATTTTGTATTTCAAAATTCAAGTATAAAAGCTAATTACAAACACTTTTTCGGAATTTTTGGCCAAGTACATGGCTTCAGAAGAAAGACAATTGCAAGTTGTTCAAGAAAGCTTCACTGTCAACTAGTTAAGAAATAATTAATTTTGTTTAATTGATATTTTTTGAATGATTAAATCATTAATTATTAAAGGTTAATATAAACTTCAATCCTCCCTATCCTGATATGCGTTAGTATGGTGGGTGTTTTTGGGAATATATGTTAATAAAAATGAATATGTATGAATAACAATGAATTTAAAAAGATAAAAATGAATATAATTACATCGAATGGGCTGGACTATAAATACATGTGAATATACAGCCCCCTCCTTAAAAAAAAGCACGATAGCGCAGAGATTGTTTTGTTTTGGTTTTTTTTTTTTTTTGTTTTTTTGGTTTGGTTTGTTGAGTTTTATGGCATATCAACCTTTGTATGTTATTTAACGCCAAATCCATTTTTATGTAAATAATCTGTTTTATTTAAAACAATTCAGTTTAGCATAAGTACACATTTTAATGGTCAAAAACATCTCTATTTCAAACTATTCAAGCAGTTATATGTAACAATTCAAGTTAAATACAGTTTTAATGTAAAAAAACAGTTCTATTTCAAATAATTCAGTTAAGCATAAACACGCAGTTTAAATGTAATTACGTTTTAATTGTCAAAAATATTTCTATTTCAAGCTATTCAGTTTACTCAAACAATTCAGTTTAGCATAAGTATGCTGTTAGTTCTATTTAACCCATAGATAGGGCCCTATCAGGTGCTACCACTCCGGGCCAGAGTGGACCTGGGAGCGATGGCAATGAAGGGGTACTCCACATTCCCCAAAGCTCCAGCACTGCCGGAACCTCACCATCTGATTGTTTAGTGTCATATCCAGAATACTCGTTGCGTGGAGGGGGTCTTACCCCTCTGCAGAGAAGCAGTCGGTGTATTCTACAGCCCCAGCCGACTGGGCAAGATTGTTTTGGGAAATGATTGTTATTAAATGGATGCTCAGCTCTGTAGATGAAGTTTGTCTTTTTTCTTGATTGACAAAAAAATTATTTTGATTATTTTCTTCCGTTTTTAGAATTTTTCCATGCATTCTGCCGGAAAAAATAACAGGAAAAAAAATCACTCAAATCTTTTAAATATCGATGTCAGATTTTAAAAGAGTAATGAATGACTTCTTTTAATTAATCGGTTCAATTAAAATTCTTCCAACACATATTTCTCGTTACGTATTTACAATGTATTTGAAATATATATAACAATATTGATATGAACTACTCTAATTATACTGTGTCTCTTTGAAGTATTTATTTCAATGGATATGTATCAATAATTCTTCTGATTGTTTATTTTAAACTAAATTACCAATTCAGTCATTTAAAAATTAATTCAGACGATGAATTCTGTATGACGTAAAAGGTACTGAAAGAGAACAGCTTTGGCAACAAAATTCAGGAAATCATGGCCTAAACTCTTTTTGATCGCAGAATTTTAGTTGATTCAAGTAAGATGGAACACTCTTGGAGGAAACTATTTCAAGAGTTTTTCTCGGTCGACAGTGGAAAGTTTTACCGAGAATATATGAATTATCTAAAGACATCAGCTGGAATGCGACACAAACAGAAAAACCATAAACTATGACAGGTCTTTACTTGATATTACAGATATTAGCCATAAATATACGATAATAGTAAGAAACAAATTCTATACTATTCAGGAGATATCCGAAGAATTTACTCCGAATGACTAATACAGAATCTTGATCAACGCCCACATGGAAACAGCAACAGAATGTATGCCTACCACACAAAGAGTCAAACATAAAGTTCCATGGGAGACACAAGCAATTTATAAAAAACAAGATATCGTGAAAACAGCATTCCTATATAATAAAATAATTTATTAGTTAATAAATGGCAACGCTCAAAAACTTAAGAAGGCACGAAGAGAACTAATTAAAGCATACCAAAAAAGAACAAATAGAATACATTCAAGGTCAGATCAATAGGAAACTCGGTAGAAGACAGAAAATCTTAAATAGCATGACAGACAGTAAATAAATAGAATAAAAGGAAGAACAACTCGAGAGCTAAACTAAAAGCTGCCAACCAAGAACAAATACAGATGTGGAAAAAAACATTTCAGGAATCGGCTTGTGTTGTGGGAACCTTACCCATCATACTATAATAGACTCTTCTCACCGTTATTAGTACAGAGATTTCGCTGCCAGAAGGGGCAGATCACTATCTGTGTTATACGAACAGTACGAGACTACTTACCTTTTCTATGTAACTCTATCCTTCTTTTGAAATATAATCTGTTATCTAATATCCGTGTTTGTGTTTTCATTAGTGACCCTTTCCGGGGCCACAACAGCTTGGAAACTCCCCTAAAGTCACGAAAATTATTAATAACCAAGTTGACATCAAACTAGAACAATTTACCCAATAACTCAACGTAGTACTAACAAAAATTAAAAACAGAAAAGCTGCTGTCGTCGATGAAATACCCCCGTGAAGTATGGAAGACAAGGAAATTCAATGACTTACTGCTCCGATTCTGCAACGCCATATATAACCAGAACACAATAGACAGATGGAGAAACGGCTGCATCCTTCTCTTCCCCCAGAAACGTGATCTCAGAATATCCAATTACTACTTTGGTATAACTCTTACTTCCACAGCGTCTAAGGTTTATAAGGCTCTGCTTCTCAATCGCATTAAACCAAAAATTGAGAAAATTTGTAAAAAGAATCAAAATGGTTTTCGGAGAAATCGATCTACAACATCACAGGTTCTGACAATCTGTCGAATCTTAGAGTTCGTGCAAAAATCCTCGAGGTGACACTAAATTGTTCGTAGAATTTTCCAAAGCATTTGATTCTATACATTAAGGGAAAATGGTGCAAATATTTTTAAAGTTTGGTCACAGCCATTATGATGTTCTATAGTAGCACGAAAGTCAAGGTTCGCTTCTTTGACATTCTTGCTGGAGTTTTGAAAGGGGATACATTGGCCCCAATCGGTTCATAATCTGCCTAGACTACGTACTATGGTGATAAATCTAATGAAAGAAAATGGCTTTACACTAAAAAAAAAGGCAGGAGGCAGACAATACCCCGCCGAAACTATAACGGACGCAGACTATACAGATGACATTGCACTTCTTACAAATACACCTACCCAAGCCAAATCCTTGCAGCAGAGTCTGAAGCAGGCTGCAGGAGGCATTGGTCTCCAAGTGAATGTAAACGAAACGGCGTACACGCTTTTTAATCAAGGAGATATCTCCAGTCTAAATGGCAGTTCTCTGAAATTAGGGGACAAGTTCCTGTACCTCAATTCCAACGTCTCATCTACTGAAGTTGACATCAATATTCGCCAAGCAAAAGAGTAGATTGCTATCGATAGGCTATCGATCATATGGAAGTCTGACCTATCCGTTGAAATAAAAACGCAATTTCTTCCAAGCAGCAATTGTGTCGATTCTACTATGTGGATGCACCACATGGACACTGACGAAATATATTGAGAAAAATTTAGACGGGAACTGCACAAAGATGGCACGAGCTCTATCGAGTAAATCCTGAAAGCAACATCCCACGAAACAGCACCTGCACGATCACCTACCTCCTATCTCTAAAACCATCCAAATAAGACGAACAAGACATACTGATACTACTGGAGAAACAAGGACGAATTCATAAGTGACGTTCTCCTTTGGACCCCTTCACATGGACGAACTAGTGTTAACCGACCAACAAAAACTTATGCAAACAAACTCTGTACGGATACAGGATGTTGTCTGGAAGACATGCAGGTAGCGTTGGATGACAGGAACAAATAGTGAGTGAGATGAGGGAAATCCCAACGAAAAGCGTGACTTGATGTTGATTATGACAATAAAATGAGTTTGGAATGATTCTATTTGAGAATATATAAGAGGATTCCTATAAATCTCCAGGAGTGCTCAATATATGATAATTAATGTATAAATTTCTTACAGAGCAAATTTCCATATAACTGAAAAACTCAATAAACCATCATTCGGCTAATATAAATCTATTTCAGCATGCAACTCAATGAGAAAGTCAAACTCTTCATAAAGCCATCATAATAGTGAGATATTTTTTTAGATATTTTTTCAATGGATTTTTACTCGTTCAAGAAAAGAGTGGGGCAGACAAAAACATGGGCCAGAAATTTGGGTCAAAAACGAATGGTGTCATATATACTTATATATCTAACAAATTTTAACACGACTAACAAAACCTTCAGCAATTAAAGTCTTGTCTTTAAAAGAACCTATCTCATTTATTTATTAATTAGGTAAACGTGGCCATTGAAATTATTACTAATATCAAACTTGTATTGTTTAGTTGAAAAAAAAAGTTTTATTTGGTTTCCACTGAGGATTAAAATTTAGTCTTTATTTAATTTCTAAAAAAAATTTTAATATTCTTATTCTGAATACAACCATGAAAATTACCCTTAATATCATTACTATTAATATAAAGTAAATAATTTTTAATTATTGATAATTATATAATCAATAATTAAAAATCTTCCTACTACTACTTCTTCTACTACTATTTACAGCCGTTATTACATTACTAATAACATCAATAATAATACTGATATCGTTAATTTTATCCTACTAGAGTTTGCCAATGGTCCGGAGATCGGGGTTCAATCCCAGATCGAGTCATACCAAATACTCAAAAAATGGTACTTGATGCCGCCTTGCTTAACACTCAGCATTATAAGGTAAGGATAAAGGGTAAAGTGGAGCAATCCGTGGAATGGAGTAGCGCCCTCCCCTACACCTCGGTGTAGTCGCTATGGAAAAGCGAGCCTTCGGGTTGCCCTCGAATAAAGTCACCATCTTTACTTTCTAGGGAATAGAGTAGCGCTCTCCCCTACACCTCGGTGTGGGAGCTATTTAAAAGGGACCCTTCAGGTCACCCTCGACTATGGTTACCAACTTTACTTTCTAGGAAATGGAGGTGCGCACTCCCCTACACCTCGGTGTTGTAGCTTTTGAAAAAGGAACCTTCGGGTGCCCCTCGACGAAGGTCGCCAACTTTACAGCGATACGAGGTCAATTTTTAAGTAGAGTTAAATGCATTTGAATTCAGAAGAAAGGTTACCATAACACAGTTATAGAA
This sequence comes from Sepioteuthis lessoniana, assembly GCA_963585895.1. NCBI lineage: Eukaryota > Metazoa > Mollusca > Cephalopoda > Myopsida > Loliginidae > Sepioteuthis > Sepioteuthis lessoniana. The sequence goes on from CAUZXS010000729.1 coordinate 7,743, forward strand.
TCCTGTTCACCTAACTCTCTACACATGATTGGATTCATACCTTTCCTAAGTGGATTAGTACGACGTGGAATGCAAACAACTTCACCCAGGATTTGAACGTAGGTGAGCGTGTATATTACCCAGTTGTATATATATATATATATATATATATATATATATATATATATATATATATATATATATATATATATATATATATATTATATATATATATATATATATATATATATATATAAGTTGGTAACCTTAGTCGAGGGTAACCCGAAGGCTCCCTTTTCAATAGCTACGACACCCACTTGTAGGGGAGGGAACTACTCCATTCCCAAGATTGCTCCATTTTACCCTTGATCCTCACTTTATAGTACTGAGTACTATATATATATATATATATATATATATATATGTGTGTGTGTGTGTGTGTGTGTGTGTGTGTGTGTGTGTGTGTGCCAATATATATATATATATATATATATATATATATATATATATATATATATATATATATATATGCACAAACTTTATTCGTTAAAATAACAGCATTTAACTAAATTTAGCTATGTTTCATAAAGACTGCTCAACAGTTTAAGAAAAATTGTTTTTATATTTTATTTATTATTTCATAATGTTCTATAATGTTCTCTGAATTAAAAAATCCAGATTAATATCGTCTCCGAGTGGTGATTCTATAATCCTTGCCAGAGCTTCTGATGTAGAAATAGAGGAGATTTATGTTCGTAATCAAGTCAATACAAAGGAAAGTACCAAACATTTCAAATAAAAGTATCTAAAAATGCAACAAAAACTGCATAAAAAGCAGCATAAAATGGATAACCATGCATAAAACTATATCAAGATGTATCAAATGTCATCAAAAATTGATTTAAGTTCTACATAAAATGGATATAAGCACACATAAGGTATTATTACACCTGTATAATAGACCGTATTAAAGGCTGCATAAAGTTCATGGAAGGTGCACAAAGTGATTTGAAATTACATCATAGACAGTACTAATAACTCCATCAAAGTGTCTAAAATGGCATCAAAGGTGTATAAAAAACTGCATGAAAACACTTTATAAACTGCATCAAAAGACATTTAAAAATCATAAAAGTACTCAATAAATATGTATCTCAAAAGTGCAAACTGAGAATATTGAAATGATATTAGCAGTAGAATCTTATTTTTAAATGCCCTTTGTTTTATTCTTTCATTAAATTTAATCTGTAAATATATTTTGCACAGCCATAATATTATTTTTGGAATAAAATCGTACACGTGTCTAGACAACTGTCAGCTTGAAAATTCCACACATTTCAATAAGAGTGAATTTCATTAAAAAAAAAAAAAAGATAATAATATCAAACTTTTAAGAAATTTTTAACTTATTTTATTTTTACATTCTTTCACGATTTAAAATTGTAATGCGTCTTCGCAAACTCCGTTCATCGTAAGAGTGAAGTCATATTTTGATGCGGAATTGTCACATTGTCACTTGGCGAACGAAACCCGCTAGCAGTTTCGTGACAAACTTCCGGTATTTGATTGCGGGAAGCCAGATGATGAAAACGAAACTAAATTTTCGCACTGAGGAAGAACAGTGTTGAATCAAAGTTCCTTCATCGGCTTTTGCTGGTCAACGACGGGTCTGGAAGTCGCAGAAGGAAAGAATGCTACATTATCAAATCGTGAGTGTTCAGGCACAATAACATATTCCCCAGACACACACACATACGCGTGTGCGCGCGCATACACGAGTACATACTCATACTTATATATATATATATATATATATATATATATATATATATCATATTTACCCTCCGCTCGGGCAGGATATGACACAAGGTCAATTTTTAAGCGGAGTTTGACTGGTTTGAATTCAGAGTTTTCCTTCTCCTAGACTAGCTGCCTCACCAAGGCTGAAGAACCTAGTCTGCCCTACTATCTACCCATAGCTGAAGGGAGAATAATTGGATTCATACCTTTCCCAAAGGTATTAGTGCTATGTGAAATGCAATCAGTCTCCTCCAGGATTTGAAACTCGTGTCGCCGTGTCCACTTCCTGCGACGATAACCATTACACCATGAACGTGTAAGTAACGAAAATCATTAATAGAGGAAAAACAAGAAGGTGCTAGAATATCAAAACAAGATTAAAGATCAAGCCCACCAGTTGATATTTATATGATAATATAATTTACTTATATGCACGTTTTAGCGAATATTGACCATTTCATTTATGAATATCATATTAATATCCTTAGGAAAAACAAGTATCAAACTCTTATTCCATTCTAGGTATAGATAAATAGTGGAATAGCAATGAAGATATCCCATTTTATATTATCTGAGAAATCGGATTTCCATATCATTAACAAACCTATGAGTACATTGACATCAATTTCTGTCGATGAGATATTGCTGCCGAGATATGAGAACTGGTTCATTAATTTCAGAACGAGCCATTAAAAGCGAATATCGCTCTTGTTTAAACAGAGCTCTGTTTTATTTGCGTTGCAATTCATTTAATTCCACACACACAGGAAATATGAAACAAATGCTACTTGTGTATGGTTTCTTACCAGTATTATGATACTTTACAAAACCACGGGAAAAATGGTTCCTCCCCTGATAGTGACACCAACTTCTTTCACATTGTCACTGTTGTCTTACAATGAGATACATTTGAGCTATTTATGTTTATAATCTGTCTAGATTACATATTATAAACGACAATAGATCTAATAAAAGAAAAAAAATTCACACTAAAAAGTCAAGAAGCGGACGATATTCTTTAGAAACTATGTCAGACGCAGACTACACAGCTGCCCTGCTGAATCCCTGCTGCCCAAGCTGAATAGCCTGGAGCAAACAGCAGGAGGCATTGACCTCTTAATGAACACACACACACACACACACACATATATATATATATATATATATATATATATATATATATATATATATATAATATATATATATAATCATCATGATCATGTCGTGCCGCTAGCATGGATATCCCTGACCCTCTCTCGCCACTTCTCCATATCATTCATCGCCTCTGGCAGGTCTTCAGGGCTACATCCCGTATTCTCACATAGCTGCTGTATGTATGTTCGAGCTGGTCGTCCTGCTTTTGCTTGGCTATATGTGGGGGTCCATAGGAGTACATCACTTATGAGCTCATCCTTGCTTCTCCAGTAGTGTCCTGCATGTCTGGTTCGTCTAGCTTGGATAGTTTTCGTGATAGGAGGCAGGTGGCCGTATAGTTGGTGCCTTGTGGGGTGTTGCCGCCAGGACTTGTTCAATATTGCTCGCAACATTCTTGTGTAACTGCCGTCTAGCTTCTTCTCCAGCCGTTTAGTTAGCGTCCAAGTATACTGCTATATGGATGCACTACACACACACACACACACACACACACACACACACACACACACACACACACACACATATATATATATATATATATATATATATATATATGAAGAAAAGTTGAAAAAACAAATAATCCAAAATTTGATTAATTCATAATGAAAGTCAACGTTGACCGTTTCGGTTGGAACAACCTTCTTCAGGACTTTGAATTCATGAAAAATATTATCAAAATAGCGATGGATGTTTGATGAAATAACAGGAGAAAACAAACTGTGTATAAAAAGAAAGAATCATTACAGCATGTCCAACGACATTTTTTAAAACATTTTTCACGAATTTAAAGTCCTGTTTATTACAACCGAAACGTTCAGTGTCTACTTACAAAAATAGTTTCATCACATTTTGGATAATTTTATTTTCAACTTTTCTTCACTCTGTCGGATTCATTTCCATGTTTAATTTCATATGGCTATATATATATATATATTATGGTAAATTAATATATTTGTGGTTTGACTGAGTAATCAGTTGAATTTCATATCAGAAAATTTCACTTTTCAGTATTTGGTCTAAGTGATTTCTCTATACGATTCATATTCATCACTTATCTAAGTCCATTGACACTGATAAAGGTTTTTTTTTTAATTAATATATTTGTTAGTTTTTTCTGTCATCTCATAACCAATGAACGGCTAGAGCTTTAGCTATCAAGCTTGTAGCTCATTTTTATAAAATCTGAAGCTTATCTTTCGAATGTATTTCAAAACTTTGACAATTTGGCAGATGCTTCGTTTTATGTGTACATAAATTACCTCTCCAGGGTCAATTTTTAGTGCAGTAAAGCTAATTGGAATTCAGAGTTTTTAAAACTCCTTGATTGATTGCCTAAACAAAATTAAAGAACTCATTCTGTCCTACTGTTTACCTTTTGTAAGGAAGAGAACATATGAAGTCATACCTTTCCCAAATGACATCAGCACTAAGTGAGATGCCAACAGCCTCGTAAAGGATTTTCAAATCGTTTCTCTGATTCCATTTCTAACGATGTTAAACATTACTCTAAACACGTTTGGTTTAAAATATACAAGTATATGCAAGTATAAGGATATATTAGAACGTTGTTTTTGTTTATCAGATTAGATAAATTAAACACTCCTTTTCTAAATACCGTAGACAGTTGTTTAAAGTAGCCATCTAGCCGAAATTTTCCTTGCCATGAAACCAAATTTATAGCCTTTTTCCATTCCATTTTTTTTTCGGTCACCAAAAAAAACCCAACTTAAAGCAGGTTTTTATTCCTATATATTTTAGTAGGAGAAATGGCGACTAAGGGGCCATAAACTTTAACCCTTTGAAAAAGTTTATTAACAAAATATATAGTTCGCTGTTATGCCAATATTTATTGCTGCGATAAAAAGACGGTTAAATTTATGGTCAGTTCAGGTAATTTAAAATCTCACCTCTAGGGTGTATTTTCAGCTAGAATTGATCAGGATTTATTCCAGAATTTGCATTATCATTTGCGTGTTTCAAAGTACTTTCCCCCTTTTATTTTTTAAACAACTGAGACTTTATATATTTAAGCCTATGTTATGTTTCGCCAACTAAACGTATGGAGAAAAAGCTTGGCAAGTACACAAGAATGCTGCAAGCAATACTGAACAGTCCTGAAGGCAACACCCCACAGAACATCAGCTATGCGGCCACCTACTTCCCATCACGAAAACTATCCAAGTTAGACGAACCGGACATGCGTTGGAGAAGTAAGGATGAACTCATAAGCGACATATGTGGACCCCATCACATGGATGAGCAAAGGCAAGACGACCAGCTAGAACCAATATACAACAGTTCTGTGCCGATACAGTATATAGCCTTGAAGACCTCCCGGGAGCAATGGACGATAGAGACGGGTGGCGAGAGAGGATCAGAGAGATTCATTCTGGCAGCACGACATGATGATGATGTATTGTTTTATCTATGATATACTTCGGTGGTCTGGGTATACTGAAATTTTTCGAGTGTTCGTGGTTGGGTTATCGTCTTCTTTGCATTTTGTATCATTATGTGTACAACACCACAAGGACCAATCATATCAAAGCAAGAATGAATAAAATGCAACAAAATAGTAAATGTAGGTTATGTGGTGATAGAGATGAAATGATCAATCACATAATAAGCGAGTGCAACAAACTAGCACAGAAAGATTAGAAGGCTAGACACGATAAGGTAGGGGAAGTAATTTACAGGGAATTGTGCAAGAAGTTGAAATTTTACCATAGGAACTAATGGTATATGCACAACCCAGAATCTGTCCTGGAGAAAGAGACCTATAAACTCCATTCTGATTTTAAGATACAAACGGATCACCTAATCTCGGCCAGACAACCAAACGTTATAATAATCAACAAAATAAAAAGTCCCGGTGGAGCACAGAGCAAAATTGAAAGAAAGTGAAAAGGAAGATAAATACCTGGACTTTGCAAGGGAATTGAAAAAAACTGTGGAACACGAAAGTGACGTTGATATCAACTGTAATTGGTGCTCTTGGTATAGTCATCAAAGGATTGATACAAGGATTGAAGGACGTAAAAATAAGAGGAAAAGTGGAGACCATCTAAACTACAGCTTTGTTAAGATCGGACAGAATACTGAGAAGAGCCACAGAGACTTGAGGAGATTTGCTGTTATTCAAACTCCAGTGAGAAACCGTTGGCTAACAATGAGGATAAAAACTCTCAAAGGAGAAAAAATAATAATAAATATTATTATTTATTCCTATTAAGTTTTTAACACCAGCGTTAGCGGATGGTTTCTCACTGTAGTGTGAGTAACAGCAAATAACCTCAAAGTCTCTTGGACTTTTCTTAGTATTCTGGTTTGGTTTGGTTTCTTTGTTTAATGGCATATCAACTCTTTTTAGGTTATTTAATGCCAAAGCCATTCTCCTAGACGAACAGTACTATTTAACCCATAGCTGGGAGGATAAGGGGGTTCATACCTTTCCCCAAGGATATTTGCCCGAAAGTGAACATAATAGCACGGCTGGAGTACGAACTCACTTACTACGATTCCGCAGTCCATCGCTTTAACCATTACACCACGAGGACACCCCCATCAGTATTCTGGTTGATCTCAACAATGCGGTAGTTTAGATGTTCTCCTCTCAATCTCTTATTTCAATGTCCCCAGTCGTTGAACCAATCCTTTGGTGACTGCGCCAAGACAAACAATTAAAATTGGTATCATCGCCACTTTCATGTTTCACAGGGTTTTTTTTTTCAATTCTCTTGCAATGTCCCGGTACTTATCTCTCTTTTCGCTTTCTCTCAATTTTATTGTGGTCAGCCAAGACAGCAATGTCAACAATTCGGCAAGTTCTATTTTTTGTTGATAATTACAAGATCTGGTTGTCTGGTCGAGATTTGGTGATCCGTCTGTATCTTATCCCAGTGGACTTTATGTATTTCATCCACCAGGACGGATTCTGGGTTGTGCAAATACAATTTTTTCATGTGGTCAAATCTAAATTTCTTGCACAATTCCCAGTGAATCACTTTGCCCAGACAGTATGTCTAATCTTAGACTCTTTCAAAACTGCATTCACTTATTACGTAATTGATCGTTTCGTCTGTCATGACAACCAGCATCTGGTGGTTGTTGTTTATTTGCGTTTTATCTATCCTTGATTTCATATTATTAGTCCGTAAGGCGTTGTTGTGAGCCTCTCGTATTAAAGATCCAGTGTCTCTCTTTAGATTTCCCTTTCTTCGACTACGTTTTCTCGTGTGAGATGTCGCTTGTTAGTCATCCATAGAATTATTTCCCTTCCCATTCTTTCTGGCTATTTCCGTTCTGTGGATCCTAATGTTGTCAGTATTATTTATGGTGGCTGTTAGTCTTCCTGTGCGTTTTTCTATGTTGTCTTCGAGCTGTTGTATCGATGCGTCAACGCTATCTTCAATACTGGCAACTCCTTTTCCTCCTTCCTTTCTTGACACGTATATTCTGTCAACGTCATCTCTGGGATTTAAGGCCTTATGCATGATTATGAGTTTTCTTGATCACTTCCACTTATTGAAGTTCTTCTCTGGTCCGCTTTAAGAATGGTCCCAATTATCTTAAGATAGAGGTACCTGTGGTGTAATGGTTATCGCCGTAGGAAATGAACACGGCGACACGAGTTCAAATCCTGGACGAGACTGATTGCATTTCTCATAGCACTAATACCCTTGGGAAAGGTATGAATCCAATTATTCTCCCACCAGCTATGAGTAAATAGTAGGACAGACTCGGTTCTTCATCCTTGGTGAGGCAACTAGTCTAGGAGAAGGAAAACTCTGAATTCAAACCTGTTAAACTTTGCTTAAAAATTGAACTTGTGTCATATCCTGCCCGAGCGGAGGGGTTGAGTAAATATGATTATCTTAAGAGGGAGACATGTTTTATGTTCACGTCTCTGCTTTGTATGGTTACTGAAAAAAGAACTGTCAACACCCGCAAGATGCTGATCGATCCCTCATATTGGCTCTCAGGGAAGCACCTGTGATCATGAAACCTAGGCTTATGGTCTGGGTCTCACGTTGCGTTATATTTCTTTTTTACATATTTTTATCATGGGTTGTATATTGTGGCTATACCAGACCCCGGGGTTGTTTAAAATCTGCTCTCCTGTCACCGTTGGGATCAAGTTTTCTCAAATAAAAGAACTCAAATGTGGCTCACTAATATATATATATATATATATATATATATATATATATATATACACTGGTAGTTTTATGATCGTTATGTTTACCTCATCAATACACATCATCCTTGATCATGCCTTTTATCTTTGGTGTTCTTCCACCCAGCTCCAAGTGAAGCGCACCGTTGACCTGTCTATCCACTTTACTTCACATCCACCATACTGCTTCCAAAGGCTTCTGAGGTTTAACTTGTGGGTAAAAGACTCCCCTTTATATTCCTTAAGTTTTAACTTAGGTAAAGTTCAACTATTTAATATTCATTTATAATGTTTTTCATCACCTCTAAATTGTCGACCTCGTTATTTTCATTGCCTTACAATGGAGGTCCCTTAAACTATTTCGAAACTTATTCACGTGTGATTAAGGAGATTTGATTCGCACAGGAAAATTTTCACCCCCACCACACACACCATCAGTCTTTTACTTAACCAATGTTGAATAAATACAACGTTAGAAATTTAAAAACAATAATAATGGTTCCGCAAAGCAGGATTATAAACTGCCTCAAAATGTACAAAATATCTGATGAAATCATTGACTTTATCGAGAAAACCATGAAAACCTGGAGAGTAGAATTGACAGCAGGAGGAAAAAGCTTCGCTGAAGCAAAAATTCAAAGTGGTATATTTCAAGTAGATGCACTATCGCCGTTACTATTCATAATTGCCATGATGCCACTTAACCGCAAACTCAGAAATTGCACAGCCGGATACAAACTTGGTAGATCACAAAAAAAAAAATCAATCACTTAATGTACATGGACGACATCAAACTATTTGCCAAAAATGAAAAGAACTGGAGACTAATACACGCAGTTAAATATACAGTCAGTTTATAGGAATGGAATTTGGCTTAGAGAAATGTGCCATGCTAGTAATGAGAAGTGGCAAACGACATCTGACTGACGGAATGGAACTATCAAATCAAGACAAAATTAGAACGCTCGGAGAAAAGGAAACCTACAGATATTTGGTCATCTTGCAGGTTCACACCATCAAAAAAGTGGAAATGAAAGACAAAATTCAAAAAGAATATCTCAGGAGAAGGAGAAAAATACTCGTGACAAAACAATGTGGCAGAAACCTTATCAAAGGAATAAAAGCCTTGGCTTTAACCCTCGTTAGATATTCAGGACACTTTTTGAAATGGACTAAGAAAGAACTTAAACAAATGGACCAAAGAACAAGAAAACTAATAACCATGCATGCATTACATCCGAAAGACTTCATGAGGCTAGTTACAAGGTTTCAGTGAGATCAGATTAAAGTGTAGTTCACTTTAATTGAGTTTTTGTTTGTTTGTTTATTTGTTTGTTTGTTTTTTTTTTAACATGAAAGTAACGATTGTGCCTAGAGTGCGTTAGGCACAGTAACTAAAGGATTATTAAAGGGCCTGGAGGACTTGGAAGTTAGCAGACGGGTAGAGACTATCCAAACGACAGCATTGCTGAGGACGGCCAGAATACTGAAACGAGTCCTAGAGACTTGAGGAGACTTGCTGTCACTCAAACTCCAGTAAAAAACCATCAGCTAATGTGAAAAACTCTTGAGGAGTAAATAATAATAATTAACATTATTATTATTATTGGCACAAATAAATCTAGGATTAATGTCCTAGTTTCTTTTGATATCAAGTAATTTAACTGAATCAAGCACTGCAGATTTCTGTAAGAATCTACTTTGTACTGCTTCTTTGTGCATGTTCACGAATGTATTACTTATGATGACCAACGCACTAATAACTGTTAGTATGTATTTTTATAGTCATTTCATCAATGTATATATATATATATATGTGTGTGTGTGTGTGTGTGTGTACGTGTGCGCGCGCATAGGAGTGGGAGGGTGGAGATGTGTGCGCGGACGTATGTGCGTTCGTGTATGTATGCGTGTGTCTGTGTGTCTTAGCTATGTAGAGTTATTATCAACAACTCAGGTTTCATTTATTGATAAATAACATAAGTAAAAAGTAAAGTTGGCGAACGTAGTCGAGGATGAAGAGAAGGCACCCTTTTCATTTGCTACTACTCTGAGGGCGCAACACCTTTTCCTTTATTGCTCCACTTCACCCTTGATCCCTATTTTATAATGCTGAGTATGAAGCAACGGGGCATTAAGTACTATTTTTTGAGTCTTTGGCATGACTTGGATTGAACCCTGGTCACCTGGACCATAAGCAAACATTCTACTCCCTTAGCCAATTGAGTGCGAATAAAGTGAGAAAAATCTATATTTTACTTGTGGTACTTTATTTTGTTTGCTGATAACTTGGTGTTTTTGTGTCCCTCTGTTTCAGTTGATGATACTGAAATTATATTAGACTAGCACTTCAAGTGAATTAAAGACATGAGTTCTATCTTTATCATATTTACCAACCCCTCCGCTCGGGCAGGATATGACACAAGGTCAATTTTTAAGCGGAGTTCTATCTTTATAATCATTCTTACACCCCTATGCTACGCTTTTCTGGTATTCTTCTTCATATTGCTTTGTTTTATTCCCTCATCCGAAAGTACTCTTACATATCTATAAATCCATTTTTGGTCTAACTCACTGACTATGGTGTCGACATTCAAAGTCAGAGATGATCTAGCTTGAAAGTTACTTTCACAAACTTATCAAGGCCACATTATTATTATTATTATTATTATTATTATTATTATTATTATTATTATTATTATTATCAATCACTCATTAGAGCTTCTCACATCATCATTAGCCGATGGTTTTTCACTGAAGTCTGAGTGACTGCAAGTCTCCTCAGGTCTCCAGGACTCTTCTTAGTATTCTGGCAGTTCTCAACAATGCTGTCGATTGGATGGTCTCCACTCGTCCGCCAAATTCCAAGTCCTCCAGTCCCTTTAGTAATCATTTAGTTAACGTTTCAAACGCACCAATTACAATTGGTATAATTGTCACCTATTATTATTATTATTTTACTCCTTTGAGAGTTTTTCACACTGGAATTAGTTGATGGTTTTTCCCTGGAATTTGAATGACAGCAAGTCTCCTCTATTCTCCAGAACTCTTCTCAGTATTCTGGCCGATCTAAGTATTGCTCTAGTCACGATGGTCTCCACTTGTCCTCTATTTTTCAAGTCTTCAAGTCTATTTACCAATCCTCTGGGGATTGTTCCAAGTGTACCAATTCATCATTATTCATTTTTACTCCTTTAGAGTTTTTCACATCAGTATTAGCTGATGGTTTTCCCTGAAGTTTGAGTGACAGCAACTCTCCTCAAGTCTCCAGGACACGTCTCAGGATTCTGGCCGTTCTCAGCAATGCTGTCGTTTGGATAGTCTCTATCCGTCCGCCAACTTCCAAGTCCTCCAGGCCTTTTAATAATCCTTTAGTTATTGTGCCTAACGCATCAATCACAATTGCCACAATCGTTACTTTCACGTTCCACAGCTTTTTCAATTCTCTAGCAAGGTCGAGGTACTTATCCTTCTTTTCACTTTCCTTCAGATTTATTCTGTGGTCCGCTGGGACAGCAAAGTCGACAATTTTGCCAATTCTTTTGTTTTGTTGATTATTATGAGGTCTGGTCTTCTGGTCGGGATTAGGTGACCCGTTTGTATGTTAAAGTCCCATAAGAGTTTACACGTGTCATTTTCTGGGGCAGGTGCTGGGTTGTGCATATACCATTTGTTAGTATGTTCAAATTGAAAATTCCTGCACTTTTCCCTGTGGATCACCTTGCCGACTCAGTCGTGTCTCGCCTTATACTTGTTCTGTGCTAATTTGCTGCGTTCGCTTATTATGTGATTGATGGTTTCGTCTCTGCAACCGCATAGCCAACATTAACTGTTTCGTTGCGACTTATCTATTTTCGCTTTGATATGATTGGTTCTTATGGCGTTGTCCTGTGCTGCTATTAGGAGAGATCCTGTTTCTCTCTTAAGGTTTCCTTTTCTTAGCCAAGTCCAGATGTTGTTTATTATTCGTTTAAAGCTGTCATAGAGTTGTTTTCCTTCCTATTTTTGTTTCCTAGTTGTCATTCTTTCGTCTATCGTGTTTTCCATATCGTTGCTGTAATTAGTCTTCGTTCGTGTTTTTCCATGTAGTCTTCAAGCCGTTGAATCGATGCGTCAACGCTGTCTTCGATGCTGGCAATTCCTTTTCCTCCCTCTTCGCTAGATACATATAGTCTGACAACGTAGTCTCAGGGGTGTAATGCCTTATGCATGGTCATTAGTTTTCTTGTTCTTTGATCCATTTGTTTAAGTTCATCTCTGGTCCATTTGAGGAAAGATCCCGAATATCTAACGAGAGGCATAGCCAAAGTATTTATTCCTTTGATGAGGTTTCTGCTGGCGAGTTTTGTCTCCAGTAGTTTTCTAGTTGTCCAGAGATATTTTTTTCGGATCTTGTCTTTCATTTCCATTTGTTTGAGGGTGTCAGCCTCCAAGATACCTAAGTATTTGTAGGTTTCCTTTCTCCGAGCGCTGTAATTTTGTCTTGATTTGGTATTATTATTATTATTATTATTATTATTATTTACTCATTAGAATTTTTTTCATCAGTTATAGCTGATGGTCTTTTACTGGAGTTTGAGTGACAGCAAGTCTCCAGGACTCTTCTCAGTATTCTGGACGTTCTCAATGATGCTGTCATTTGGATGGTGTCTACTCGTCCTCCAGCTTCCAAGTCTTCCAGTCCCTTTAGTAATCCTTTTCTTACTGTTCCAAACGCACTAATTACAATTGGTATATTCGTCACCTGCATGTTCCACAGCTTTTTCAATTCTCTAGCAAGGTCGAGGTACTCATCCTTCTTTTCACATTCTTCCAGTTTTATTCTGTGGTCAGCCGGGACAGCAAAGTCGACAATTTTGCAAGTTTCTTTCTTTTTTTTTTTTTTTGTTATTGTTGATTATTATTAAGTCTGGTCTTCTGGCGGAGATGAGGTGATCCGTGTGTATGTCAAAGTCTCATTGGAGTTTATGTGTGTCATTTTCTGGGACAGCTGCTGGGTTGAGCATATGCCATTTGTTTGTATAATTATTATCATTATTATTATTATTATTATATGCGGGTTGATTTTTACAGCATCTTTATCCTTAGTATTTAAGAATTTTTTATTTAGGCCGTTTTGAGGACAGTCTCGATTCTTTCTCAAATTTCTAGTTTCTCTCACCTTTTTGCTTGTTATTTTTTTTGTTTTTTTGTTTTTTAATTATTTCCATCATCCCAGAAACTATTGGCACAAATGTAATCTTTCGGTTTCCTTATTTGTTCAGTTTTATGTTGAGATATTCATTATTTCTTTTAATTTTATCTTGTTTGCTGGAACAGTTAAATCTGACTCTCGGACATAATTTTACGAATTTTTTTCAACAATTAATTGATATTTACCTTTTTCAAATTCCTACGTGGATAGTGAGACCAGTTTTATTTTAAAGTCTTGGATATTATAAACATTCTCTATTTGAATTTTTCTTAAGCGCTGTTTCCATCATCCACTCGGGCCTATGTTAATAATTTACTATCTTAATACCGTATCTAGAGTGAAAAGGACAAATAGATTATATGCCTTATTAGCTGATACATCAAAATGATCAAGCTTTGGCTCAGTTTGATGAATCCGCTAATAAGACGTGTTATCCTTTTGTCTCTTTCACTTTATAGACAGATATAACACTTTGTCTAACAATTCTGAGAACACCAGCTTTCAGGCTTTATGTCAGTATTTAATAGATGCTTAATTGCATATCAAACCTTGTGGGTTTTTAATGCATTTTTCTATTTATATATACGAGCCTAAAGGAAATAGTTTGTTGCTAACTTTCGTTTTAAACGAGTTATTAGATCGAGCTCATTTCTTCAGACGAGTTAAATGATTTTAAGTATTGTTATTTTATATTATGAATCGTATTTATCTAGTATAAGTGAAGTAAAGTTGGGGACCGTAGTCTAGGACGACCAGAAGGCTCCCTTCTCAATAGCTACAACACTGAGGTGTAAACGAGGGCGATACTCCTATCCCTGGATTGCTCCAATTTAGCCTTGATACGTACCTTATAATGCTGAGTGTTAAGCAAGGAGGTATCAAGTACCATTTTTAAAGTCTTTGGTTATGATGCAACCTGGGATTGAACCCAGGTTTCCTAGACCATTTGCGAACACACTACCCAATAGGCCAATGAGCCGATTTATCTAGTATACCAACCTAATACAAATAATATGTACATAATTGTATAGTTTCAAATGATTAACCATTATACTACTACTTAAACGACTCCGAGTGGACCAGGGAGTTATGGCAATGAAAAAGTTTCCCATAATCCCTCGAACTGGAACCTCACCATCATATGCAGTTTACTATTACGCCCAAAACTCTTCTTGGGGGTAACCCCTCTACAGAGGTGTGATAGGTGTATTCTACAACCCCAAGCGATTGGGCAGCATAGTTTAGGGAAATATTGAGTTACGAAGAGTTCCGCTCAATGTGTCTTGATTGAAAATTACCATTGTATCATTTATAATTTTAAGAATCGTATTGTTTCAAACATTCTGCTATACAAAGGGTGCAGAGTATTTTTTCACCCTTCACCCATCGTTCTGAGGATGGATCTAACACCTGAGTACCTGTATATGAAATTTTGTGGAATCCTATAGTGTATTTTTCCTTTGACTTAATCTAGTCTAACATGCAATATAACTTGTTAATGATCCTATTTCATGTTTAAATTATCCTTTTCTCTGTTTTGAACCTATTTTTTTATTTCAACAAACCTGTTTGGTTTCCAATTCTTGGTACACACTTTTTGAAACCTTCGCTTAATTTATTTTTCGATTTAACTTTCTGCCAAAAATAGTTTAATCAATTTGATAAAATATCAACTTGTATGTTCTCTTGTTACCACACTTCCTGAATAAGAATTCATCAAAACTTTTCTTTGCTTTTTTTAATATCAGTAAAAATATCTAAGATTCCTTTGAAGAATAAAATCTAGGGTAACTGTTCATATAATCATATCTGCTTACCTGGAGATATTCACAATCCATCGAAGCAATTACTTCGAAATTTCACGAACAATTTCTTTTTGGCCCAGTGCCAAAGCACACAATTGTCCTTTGACCGGTTTGTATTCAATGGTCGAACTGTATGATCAGACATCTTTAAGGACTAAGTAGACGACTGAAAATATGGCCACCCGGTACAACGAACGTAAGAGAACGATACTAAAATAAACAACTGTTTGTAAAATATAATATACCTGGGTGTCTTAGTACGTAAGTGGAAACTTAAACACGGCGAAACTTCAAAGGTTTATCCAGACCACTGACAGGTGAGTTGTACTAGGTATGACCCTAAACATGACGTCCCTTTGACTCTCTGTGAGGTGGAGAGTTCAAAAACAATCTCATCGGTGTCATTAACCTCAGCTAGTGCGAAGGTCATTTTGAGATCATTGAACTATTCAAACATTTGCCGCTGATAAACAAAAACCTTCTGTTTTGCTAGAATTTTGTATAGAATGGTTCCTCTTCCCGGTAATCCAACAAGGGATCTAAGAATAAACACTATGGAAGATTCTTCAAAACGATTAGTGCTAGCTTTATTTGGGCACCCTACCTTCATATTCCTGCCTGGGAGCGAAAGGAAAGTAATCGAGTTCATTGAAGCGATTATGAACAAGTTAAATAACATTTAGAACGGCAATTTTCCCATTCACAAAAACAGTTAACTATAATGATGAGTGAGGTTTCTTGTCCTTTACTAAGTTTAAATTAGCTTGACATAGGGCAAAAAATTGCACACGCTGACAATAAAACTCAATAAAAAATGGCTGAATATTTCCAACTACTGCTACAGAAATTTTTTAAAAAATAGAATTATGACTTAGTAGTTTTAAAATGTTTTTTTTTAAAATTTACGCAAATAAGATACTGCATTTTTTGACACATACACAAACACACCCATACAGGTACACCCCCGACACACACACATACACAAGCACAAACATAAACACACAAAAAACAAGCGTATATATGTGTGCGTGGGCTTAGTTATTGACTTAAAATAACCTTGGGGTAATGCCAAAATATGTTCCATAAGGATTCGTTGATATCTGATCTGCGAGTTAAGATTGTTAATTATTATATCACGACGATGTTTCAGTGTATGGTTTAGTTTGGTTTCTTTGTGCAATGGGATATCAACCTTCGTGGGTCATTTAATGCCAAAACCATCCTTGTAGAAGGACAGAAAGTGGTATTATTTAACGCATAGCTGAAAGGATAAAGGGATTCATACCTTTCTCAAGAGTATCAGCCCGAAAATAAACGTAATGGTACATTTGGCGTTTGAACTCGCCTACAACAACATTTAGTCCAGTACGTTAGCCACAACATCACGGATACTTCTACTCTCTCTCTCTCTCTCTCTCTCTCTATATATATATATATATATATATATATATATTGTTATAGTCTATGGTTATCATATTTACCAAACCCCTCCGCTCGGGCAGGATATGACACAAGGTCAATTTTTTTTAAGCGGAGTTTAACAGGTTTGAATTCAGAGTTTTCCTTCTCCTAGACTAGTTGCCTCACCGAGGCCGAAGAACCCAGTCTGCCCTATTATTTACCCATAGCTGGAGGGAGAATAATAGGATTCATACCTTTCCCAAGGGTATTAGTGCTATGTGAAATGCAATCAATCTCGTCCAGTATTTGAACTCGTGTCACCTTGTCCATTTCCTGCGACGATAACGATTACACCACGGGCACCTCCTAATAGTTTGTTGTTATCCCTAGCTCATTTGGTGAGTTTATGGTGGACCAAATTTTGCGGTATTATTAGTGCTTCACACACACACACACACACACACACACACACACACATATATATATATATATATATATATATATATATATATATATATATATATATATATATACAACATGGTTGTGTCTGTGGCCCTGGGTTTCATGCTTTATGTATTCGTCAGACAATAAAATCCAGGCTCACAGACATTACCATGTAAAAAATATATGTATACATATATTCCTAAATATATATATATGTGTGTGTGTGTGTGTGTGTACATCGCTGCGAATCATTGGTTTGCAATCTTTACTTATCCATTACTTTAGCAAAGAGAGGAAGTAGAGA
>CAUZXS010000730.1:0-40779 GCA_963585895.1 Sepioteuthis lessoniana
AAGGGGTACTCCACATTCCCCAAAGCTCTCACATTACTGGAGCCGCATCATCAGATTATTAGTGTCATATCTTAAATACTCGTTGGGGGTGGAGTCTTATCCCTCTGCAGATGTACAGTCGGTGTATTCTACAGCCCCAGGCGACTTGGCAACACACAGAGGAATTGACAGTCACCAATCGCTTTTGAAACTATGTCTACCCTACCCAACCCTTTATTTCCATATGTTTTATCAATATTATCATTGGGATATAGCAAATTGCATCTAAAATTATAATGTCATAATATCTGTTAAGTTTTCGTTGATATTACAGATATATATACACACACACACACACACACACACACACACACACACACACACACACACACACACACACATATATATATATATATATATATATATATATATATATATATATATATGTTAAAGCGATGGACTGCGGAATCGTAGTAAGCGAGTGAGTACTCCAGTCGGGCTATTATGTTCACTTTCAGACAAATACCCTTGGGAAAGGTATGAACCCCCTTATCCTCCCAGCTATGGGTTAAATAGTACCACTACTGTTCTTCTAGGAGAATGGCTTTGGCATTAAAATACCTACAAAGGTTGATATGCCATTAAACAAAGAAACCAAACCTATATATATATATATATATATATATATATATATATATATATATATATATATGGGGGGGATGTGGTGTATTCTTGAAATTGAAGAAATTTTCAGTTCAATTTGCAAGTGAATAATTTTGCGGGAAAAGCAATTTTTAAAAAATTTGTTTAGCTAATCAAAATTCATCGACGTTTCATTTTCATTTTCGAATATATATTATATTATATTATATTATATTATATTATATTATATTTAGGCCTGTTTAATGCAGTAACAATGACCATTTATGTTTTTTGCCCCGAGTGTTGTATAGTACAACTATTGTTCTACAAGGATAGCTATGGCTTTAACTAGCCCCCAAAGGTTGATATGTCAGTAAATAGATAAAAGAAAATTATTATCTTTATGTCTTTTATTTTTTACACCTTAGAAAGAAAATAATCTTTAATCATTGTAATTTCGTATCAGTTTTAAGTTTACTATTTGGCATCTTTTAACAACATTTTTTAACTTACAAACTTGATGTAAAAATGAATTAAGTAAATGCAAAAAGGCAACCAAAGAAGAATTATCAAATGAAAAGAAGGGAAAAGAATAACAAACGAATAGATAAATCAAATTCACTTTAAGAGCGAGGAAATTATGGAAGATTGAATGACTGAGGCTCATTTAATAAAGACGTAGGCCAAACGATGCCTGGTTGAATTTTAAAACATTTAAAAGGGGAAAAAATAGATTGAAAAAAAAAGGAACTTAATAATTTTAAAGGCTCTTTACATTTGAAAAATTAAGTACTGAAAAAAAAACAATTTTAAATGACAGGAAGAAACATTAAGTGGGGAAAATACATGAATAAAGTATGATGGTTGGGGAAAAGAAAGAAAGAAAGAAAGAAAGAAAGAAAGAAAGAAAGAAAGAAAGGGGGTAATGTGAAAAAAAGAAAGAAAGAAAGGGGTTACGTGAAAGAAAGAAAGAAAGAAAGAAAGAAAGAAAGAAAGAAGGGGGTAACGTGAAAGAAAGAAAGAAAGAAAGAAAGGAAGTAACGTGAAAGAAAGAAAGAAAGAAAGAAAGAGAGAAAGAAAGAAAGGGGGTAACGAGTAAGAAAGAAAGAAAGAAAGAAAGAAAGAAAGAAAGAAAGAAAGAAAGAAAGAAAGAAAAGGGGAAACGTGAAAGAAAGAAAGAAAGAAAAAAAGGAAAATATAAAAACAATGCAAAACCAAGATAAATAAAATCAGAATAGTAGACTGGAAAATATGTTGATAGATAAAATGTTTATAGCTTTATTAGGCAAAGTAAGTTGGCGACCTTAGTCGAGGTTGAACTACACCGAGATGTAGGGGAGGGCGCTACTCCATTCCCTGGATTACTCGACTTTACCCTTGATCCTTACCTTATAATGATGAGTGTTAATAAAAGCCCCATCTAGTAGCATTTTTTGAGTCTTTGGAAGGACTCGACCTGGAATTGAAAGTAGAATAACTTGCTTTATAGCAAATTTGCTCCATAGATAGATAGATAGATGGAAGAATTTAATAGATAAATAAACAAATAATCAAATAAAGTTATGAATTAGATAGATAGATGAATTATCTATCTATCTATTCATCTATCCATCATAGATAGAAAGATATGAAGAATTGGTTGGTTGGTTGGTTGGATTTTATGGCATATCAACCTTTATTATTTAACGCCAAATCCATTTTCATGAAAATAGTTCTCTTTCAAACAATTCAGTTTAGGAAAAGTACACCGTTTAAATATAAGTACAGTTTAATCGTGAAAAACATTTCTATTTCAAGCTATTCAGTTTAGTCAAACAGTTCTAATTCAGCTAATTGAGTTTAGTATAAGTACAGATTTTGTTTACACACTGTAAAATGTCAAAACAGTTCTATATTAAACAAATCGATTTTGTGTAAGAACAGTTTCAATGTCAAAAACAGTTTCGTTTCAAATAATTCAGTTTAGCATAAGCAGCAGTTTAAATGTAAGTACAGTTTAATTATCAAAAACATTACCATTTCCAGCCATTCAGTTTAGTCAAACAATTCAGTTTAGCATTAGCATACCGTTAGTTCTATTTAACCCATAGATAGGGCCCTATCAGGTGCTACCATTCCGGGCCAGAGTAGACCTAGGAGCAATGGCAATGAAGGGGTGCTCCGCATTTCTCCAAAGCCACAGCATCACTGGAACCTCACAGATTGTTTATTGTCATATTCAGGACACTCATTGGGAGGTAGTCTTACCCCTCTGTAGAGGTGCAGTCGGTGTATTCTACAGCCCCAGCCGACTGGGCAATATGAAGAATTAGATAGATAGATAGATAGATAGATAGATAGATAGATAGATAGAAAATATGACATACATATATTACAGACTAAGATTGATGCATATAAAACTTAACAGGTTCAGAGAGAGAGAGAGAGAGAGAGAAAGAAAGAGAGATAGAGAGAGAGAGAGGGGGGTGAACATTTCAAACAAGAAAGATAAGAATGAACATATACACAAACATACCGACAGAAGAAGAAGAAGAAGAAGAAGAAGAAGAAGAAGAAGAAGAAGAAGAAGAAGAAGAAGAAGAAGAAGAAGAACTGTTGAAAGCAGAAAGTTTTGAAGTATATAGTAAAATGTGGTTGTCATTTATTAAGCTTAGCTAGGTACACCATAAAAAATATAGGGCACCTAGTGAAAATCGAATTCACTAACAATAATCCAATAGCCGAGATCGCTAACCCCTTTAACCATGCCAGGCAGCCTATCTCATAAAAGGCGCCCAGTAGCACGAGAGGCGCCTTATCTGGATCTCACATTGCATTTCTGTTTACCTTTATTGAAATACAAGAGTTGAAGAATATTTTTAAAAAGTAGAAAGAAAGGAAGAAGAGTAAAATAAAGTAAATGGAAAGAAAGGCAAAAGGAAAAAAAGAAGAAATGAAAAAGAAAAAGTACAACAAGAAATATTCTGAGAAAATGGTAAGAGGGAGAGAGAGAGGGGGGACTAGAGAGGGGGGTAGAGAGAGGAATAGATAAAGAATGAGGGTGTGGCTAAGAAAATGCTAGCAGGAAAGATATATTTATATATGTATACATATGTTGATAGCTAGCTAGCTAGATAGATAGATAGATAGAGAGAGAGAGAGAGAGAGAGTGTGTATGGTGAAGAAAAAAGATAATATAAAAGAGATAGATAGATTGATAGATAGATAGATAGATAGATAGGAAGAAAGAGAGAGAGGGAGAAGGAGGGGAATAGTGAGAGGGAACGAGAGAGAGAGGGAATAGAGAGAGAGAGTGAGAGAGAGAAAGACGGAGAGGGTGTGGCGAAGAAAGAAGATAGATAGATAGATTGATAGATAGATAGATAGATAGATAGATAGAGAGAGAGAGAGGGGGGTGGCATCAGAATAGCACGAGAAAATTCTTACAAACTATAAACGAAGTATTAACGCAGAAAAATGCAAAAATGAACAATTTTACCTTTTTTTATTTTAATTTTTATTCTATTTTATTTATTTATTCATTTATTTATTCTGAGAAACGGTTTTAAAAAAATAAATGTGCACGACTATAAATTATTTTATTTTATTTTTCAACATTAATATTAAATTAATCGAATTTTTTTTCATCGAAAAAGAAAACCGAAAGAAAGTTATTTGGTCAACATCAAAAAAAAAAAAAAAAAAAAAAGAAAAGAAAAAGAATTTTTCAAAAATCATGCCTTCCTCCTCCTTCTACTCCTCCTCCTCCTTCTACTCCTCCTCCTCCTTCTACTCCTCCTCGTCATTCCCCTCCTCCTTATCTTTTTAAGCCTTTTCCTCGTCTCCGTTCGTGTCTTCTTCTTCTTCTTCTTCTTCTTCTTCTTCTTCTTCTTCTTCTTATTATTATTATTATTATTATTATTATTATTATTATTATTATTATTATTATTCTCTGTCACATCTTTCCCGCCATTTTTGCCGGCTTTCCAATTAAGCCTCTGTTCGGAACAACAACAACAAAAGGGGCCACCATTATTAACAATCCTCAAGCTTCATTATAGCATTATGGTCATTACACCATTTAACTAATGAAGCCTGGCGTAATTACACTTAGCAAGACAATCATTTCCACAACTTCTTAGCCTACTTAGCCCCAATCAATCTATTTTATTGTAATTACTTCTCTCAACTTTCTGCCATTTTGATTTCTTTGTATTTTTCCTTTCTTTTATACCTGATTTTTTTTTTTTTCATTTTTTTTTTTATGTATATTTTTTCATCTTGTTCCTGCAAATTTGATTTTTTTTTTTAATTATTAAATATTGTATTCCTTTTATCTCCTATTATTTCCGTCCATTTTGAATGTGTGTGCGTGCGCGCGTGTGTGTGTGTGTGTGTGCGTGTGTGTGTTTGTTGTTGTTGTAGTTGTTATTATTATTATTATTATGATCATTATTATTATTATTATTATTCAGTTCCTTTTCTTTCTTTTTTTTATTCCGTTTTAAAACATTTTGTTGCTTTTATCGACGTTAGATTTAAATATTTTTCCTGTTTTACGTGTTTTTCTGAATCCGGTCAATTTTTTCCCCTTTTTTCTTTTGTGTATGTGTGTGTGTGTGTGTGTGTCTGTGTGTGTGTGTGTGTGTATTTTAAACTTTTTTAGAGAAGTTTGAAAAAAAAAAGAAGAAAAAGTCGTTTTAGCATTTAATGAAATAAACATATTAAAAAAAAGCATTTAAGAAAGGAAGAAAGAAAACCAAACTGTGGCGGGAAAACGTATTTTTATTTTCCTACAAAGCTGACAAATTGCGAAAAAAACCATCTTGGTTATCACACAAATGTTTCGTAGCAAACAAGGACGGAACGAGTTTAACAGGACCAGTGCTTGGGTCATGTTATGATACACCCTCCGGGGATCTACAATACGACGGTCCCTCTCTACTTGCATGTCAAATGATATATATCATCAGACCCTTCATTTCAAGGCCGCCCAATCAGTCTTACCTTCCCAGTTTAGAGGTTCGGTGGGTAGTACACGTAAGTCTTCAATCTCAATGCCCTATTCTCTTAAACATCGAATTCACTGCGGTCTAAATGTATATCTTCTTGTTGATACAAATAGACGCAGTGGGGTATCTCCATGGCGAAAAGGTTAACCCACTGGATTGCAACATCGTTGGAAGCGAATTAGACCTCCAGTCGCGCCGTTATATTTCCTTTCGAACTAATACCCTCGGCAAAAGTATAAATCTCCTAATCCCAACCACAGTTATTGGTTAAATAGTACCACTACTGTTTTTCTACAATGATGGCTCTGGCATTAAATAAACCTCGAAGGTTGATAAGCCATTTAACACAGACTCGAAAATTAACAATATAATTAATACGTATTTAATATATTATATTTTCCTTGTATTTCTCTTTGGGAAAAAAAGAGGTTTGAATACACAGCGTATGCCAAAATTACCTCTCATATTTTAAACTATCACCTATGTGATGCAAATGAATTCAGGCAAGGGGTAATGGTAGCTCCATCTAGTTCATATCTAATCATTTTTTATTGCTACGACCGTGGCTTAGACCGGTACTCACGGTGTATTTGCTGTTGAAATGTTATTTTAAGATTAGTGAATCTGTAATTTCTACAAAAAGCCTTTTTTCGCGCTCATTTCATAGTACGTCAGAATGATTTTGTTTCGGATAAAAAATCGATACCGCTAATGGTTAAAAATTCTAACCAAAACAGCATCATTCATGCAATGAGCAAGAAAAGAGTTCTCTGTATAGTAATTACAGATTCTCCTCTTTTCAATCAACGTTTCAACAGAAAAAGAAGATCGTAACTGATCGTATCCGGAAAAATGATAGGACATTTGCTAAATGGAGCTTGTTTTAAAACTTGCCAAAGTTTATTTGTACTTCTCAGTTGACTGTTTAAAATGAGAGATGTATTTCTGTTGATTCCTGTATTTCATTGTATATTAGCTGTATTTCATAGTACATAAACTGTACGTTGTTTTATTTAAACTGTAAGTCATTGTATATTAACTATATTTAATTGTATATAATCTATATTTCATTGAATATAAACTGTATGTTATTTTATATAAACTGTGTGTCATTGTATATAAACTGTATGTCATTGTATATAAACTGTATGTCATTTTATATAAACTGTGTGTCATTGTATATAAACTGTATTTCATTAAATATAAACCGTACGTTATTATATGAAAACTGTATGTCATTGTATAAACGGATTGTCGTTATATATTAACTGAATATCATTATATATAAATTGTATGTCATGCTAAATAAACTGACGGGAAACAAGCGTGTAACACTCTGGGAGACAGAGCATTTTGACCTGGGAACGGGTAATATAGACTCTGTGCACTGTTGATACACCCTTCATTTTGGAACCTGAGAATCCTTTTATGTTTTCCGGCGATATTACCTTCTTGTTTAGTCTAATGGTGGTTGCAAGTGAACACAGGTACTCGAGTTCAAATCATAAACGAAGCTGGTTGCATTTCCCATTTCGCTAATACACTTGGGAACTGTATAAGTCAGACTCTTCTCTCTTCAACTGTGGGTAAATAGTAGGTTAGACTGAACACATTAATCTTGGAATGGCAAACAGTCTAGGAGAAGGTAAACGCTGAATTCAAATCAGTTGTGGACTTATTTAGGGTGATGCAATTTTATTTTCGTCTTTATCTTTGCGCCAAAAATGGTTCCAGTTGAAAAATGAATGATAGTCTATATATATATATATATATATATATATATAATGATAACAAATATATATTATATATGTATTTAATCCATGGAAAATATTGTTCTGCAACCTAAGGTTTCTTGAAGTTTATAACAACGTTCATCAGGCAGTTCTATCATAGATATTGAGCACTCTCCATATTATATTGCACTTGGTTCAACACATAACCACATAGTGATTTACTAATGACCAACACTCTCAATATATATATATATATATATATATATATATATATATATATATACAGAGAAAGAGAGAGAGGGGGGGAGGATAGATAATTTGGTTTGGTTTGGTTTGGTTAACTTAACGACAAATCAACCCCTTATGTATTATTTAATCTAAAAATTTGATATGATATGATACTAATCAAAACTATCTATATTTTAAATATTCTATCATATCTTTATAGCCCTCTTTAAATTTTACACCCAGTTATAAGATATCAATATGTCTAAGACTAATAATTTGCAGTTATATATGCTTTCACTTGTTCCAATTTAAACAATTCTATTTTAAACAATTCAGTTTAGTAAAAGTACATAGTTTCAATATCAAAAACAGTTCTATTTCAAACAATTTATTTTAGCATAAGAACACGGTTTAGTTTTATTTAAAAACAGTTCTATTTCAAATAGTTCAGTTAAGCATTAGTACGCAGGTTCAATGTCAAAAACAGTTCTAGTTCAAACAATTCAGTTTAGCATAAGTACATGGTTTAGTTCTATCCGACCCATAGAAACGAACCTATCAGGTGCTACCACTCCGCGCCAGAGTGGACCTGGGAGCGATAGAAATGAAGCGGTACTCTGCATTCCCCAAAGCTCCGGCATTACTGGAACCTCAGCATCAGATTTTTTAGTGTCATATACAGGACATTCGTTGCCGTGGGTGGGTGGGGGGTCCTTTTTACTCTTCTGCAGAGAAGCAGTCGGTGAATTTTACAGCCATAGTCGACTGGGCAAAGCAGAATGTTATACAGTTTCTTGCATTCCTATATTTTACTTATAATTTTTAAACAAATCTATTTATCTATTGATAGGATCCAGAGAAGCTCTAACTTTTAATCAGATTTGACCTGAAGTAGAAGTACTTTTAGCATAATGGTTAGAGTGTTCGCCAATGGCCAGGGAGACCTGGGTTCAATCCCAGGTCGAGTCATACCGAAGACTCAAAAAATGGTACTTGATGTCTCCTTGTTTAACACTCAGCATCATAAGGTACGGATCAAGAGTATAGTGAAACAATCCAAGGAAAGGAGTAGCGCCCTCTCCTACACCTTGGTGTAGTAGCTATTGAAAAGGGATCCTTCAGGATACCCTTGACTACGGTCGCCAACTTTACTTTAGAAGTACTTCATACCCCTCAGAGTTCCCTGAATGGAGCCTTACCAGTGGAAGAGTCATAGGCCGGACATCCATCATTTTGTTGGGGGAAGAAGAGGCGGACCGCTCAGCTGGGTATACAGTCGGCATCCTCTAAGACCACCGCTCAAGTGTTATATATAACGAAAATGTGACATCTGACGAATGCATAAATCATAAAACTCAGGGTCGCAGACATTACCATGTAATATATATATATATATATATATATATATATATATATATATATATATATATATATATATATCATGCATAAAGGCTCTATCATTGATATTGAGCACTATTTGATAATTATGAATTGGTCCACCGTAAACTCACCAAATGAACTAGTGATAACCATAAACTTCCACCACACACACACACACACACACACACACTTTTATATATATATATATATATATAATCATGTATAAATATTTATATGCATATTCATATATATACAATTATATATAAATACTTATATAATTATATGTGCATACTTTTATATATATAAATATATATATATATGTGTGTGTGTGTGTGTGTGATTATATATATATATATATATATATATATATTGTTTCCTTATATTGAATTAATTTAGAGGGCTGTTCCAAATAAACACAAATGAATTAACACAATGTTGGAAGTTCAAATTTTGAACCTCCGACATCGTGTTCATTTATGAGAAAAAGTCTTTGACGATGAAATTTTACTTTGAAATTAACTAGACTCAAATAATTTTTATTTCGCTTTGCAACAGCCCTCTAAATTAATTCAATACTAAACGATAAAATGATTTGTGCAACGCTTCACGCAAACAACAAAATGCATATATATATATATATATATATATATATTACGTTGTTGATAATTACATGTAAAATTATATACGCACTCATCTATCTATCTAACTAGGCATGCAATGAGCAGTGATATATATATATATATATATATATATATATATATATATATATATATATATTGCCATGCACAGACAGACTCTTTCGTTGCATCACAACTCCTTAGTGTGGCTAAATACACGAGATGCATGAAACTGGGACATAAACCCGGCTGACTTTTACATATATATATATATATTCCTGCATGTATTATGAAATTTATATATATGACTATATGAATATATGTATATAATTTTATATTTGAGCAGTGTAATATATACAGTAGCGTCCAAAACTAAGGGACAAAATTTTAAAACCTAATATTTGTTAGAAATAACAACTGTGAAAAGCTGAAATTTTGACAACTGGCAGTTGTTATCATTCATAATAACATACTAAAATTTGTATCATTTGCAAAGGATAGAAAAAGAATTATAACAATTATTTATTTATTTTCAAATTTGAAACGTAAGGGACAAAATTGAGAAAAACAATGTAAACAGCCAAAAAACAACAAAAATACATGTACAATCAATATTTAGTAAATGAGCCCTTGCTCTCAATGATAGCTGCACATCTTCGACTACAAGAACGAATCAGTTCTTGACAATCCTCGATACTAATTTTAGACCATTCTTCTTGAAGCTTCACCCACAAATCCTCCGTGATAGTGGGATTTCTTTCCATAACTTTCACTCCTAATGTCTTCTAAAGATTTTCTATTGGGTTTAAGTCAGGACTTTGCGGTGGCCAATCCATAATTTCGAAATCTTGCTCGCTGAGGTAACTCATTACCACCTTTGCCTTGTGACATGGGGCATTATCTTGCATAAAGGTAGCCCTATCGAAACCTGAATTCTGTATGATTGGCACAACATGATCTTGAACAATGTTTTTATAGATCTGCGCATTTACACGAGTTTGTAACCAGACAAGAGGCGTTGTACCTTGGCTAGAAAACATTCCAAATACCATGACGCTTCCGCCCCCAAACTTGACAGTTTTCTTAGTACACTTTAAACTTAATCTTTCACCAATACGTCTCTTTACATTGTTTTTTTCATCATTTCCAAATAAATTAAACTTGCTTTCATCACTGAAAAATACTTTTGCCCAATTTTCATATGTCCAAATAACATACCTGTTTGCAGACTCTAATCTCTTCTTATTCTTCGAACTAACAAGTGGTTTCTTCCTTGGGGCACGATTAAACAGCCCTATTTCTTGCTGTCGTCTAGAAACAGTCTGTCTTGACACATTAACACATGAGGTACTATTCATAACCCTTTTAATTTCTGTGCAAGACTTAAAACTGTCCTTTAATGACATACGTTGCATTATTCGATCTTCTCTTGCCGAAGTTTTGCGGGGTCTGCCGGTTTTAAAAGCACTAACTATTTTGCCAGTATCATTGTAGGATTTAACAACCCTGCCTACAACACTCTTGGAACGTTTCACTTTCTCTGAAATCTCTCTAATGGTGTGCTTTTCCTTGTGTAGCTTCACAATAGCTTGTCTCACAGAGTAATCAAGTTTTTGGCGTTTCGCCATGGTGCCGGCTGATACAACGTTTACAAATGACTAAGTAAGACTTATTCTTTAGAGGAAATCAAAAAATTTGAATATAGCATACTGTTTACATTGTTTTTCTCAATTTTGTCCCTTACTTTTGGACGATCCTATTTTGAAAATAAATAAATAATTGTTATAATTTTTTTCTATCCTTTGCAAATGATTCAAATTTTTGTATGTTATTATGGATGATAACGACTACCACTTGTCAAAATTTCAGCTTTTCACACTTGTTATTTCTAACAAATATTAAGTTTTAAAATTTTGTCCCTTAGTTTTGGACGCTACTGTATATATATATATATACATATATATATATATATATATATATATATATATATATATAATTGCATATGCATAAAAAATAAGCAGGGTGATTTTTTTTAGGTGTTTTGGTTCTCAGTTCTTCTATTAGTAATTGCTGATCAAATCCCATTGAAGTAATTTCTAACCATTGCTCAGTTTGGCACAAAGCCAGAAATATGGTCTACC
Organism: Sepioteuthis lessoniana; assembly: GCA_963585895.1. NCBI lineage: Eukaryota > Metazoa > Mollusca > Cephalopoda > Myopsida > Loliginidae > Sepioteuthis > Sepioteuthis lessoniana. The sequence continues at coordinate 11,712 of CAUZXS010000730.1, forward strand.
CAGTGAGAAGAATGATGCTGTAGTCTCTCTGAGCCTTCAAATGCTGCTTTTCGACGTTTTTGCCTACTGCTGTATCAATGGAAAAATGATATATGTTGCCAGAAAAAAATGAAGTTAGTACTAGAAAAAAAAAACATTATCTCGTACGTCATTTTTATGTTATCATTATTTCTATTTTGTGAAACTATTACATTTTAAATATAAAATCTTTTTCAATATCATTTCAAGTTTCTAAAGTACTTCGAGAGACATTGGTATGATGGTTAGAGTATTCGCCAATGGGCCGGGAGACCTGGGTTCAATCCCAGGTCGAGTCGCTCCAAATACTCAAAAAATGGTACTTGATGCCTCGTTGCCTAACACTTGGCATTATTAGGTACCGATCAAGGGTAAAGTGGAGCAATCCAAGGAATGGAGTTGCGCCCGCCCATACACCTTGGTGTAGTAGCTACCGGAAAGGGAGCTTTCGGGTCACCCTCGACTACGGTCGCCAACTTTAATTACTTAACTTACAAATTCTACACTAATTTTCGATATAATTTCCTGAGAGCAAATCGCGCCTATATCATAATTTGAAAATCGAATCCCTCGATAATCCCCTTTTTTATAGAAACCATATTTGCATACCAATACACATCTGAAAAACTACGGGACTGGTCTCACAAACAACTTATTTCAATTCTATATAATAAAATACATGTTTACCTCTTCAAAATGATCTACCTCGCGTCTAAGGCTCCTACTAATCCTTCCCTACTACGCTTCTGTGCACTGCTGGAAGGATTATTTTGGAATGATCTTCATTTCCATCCTTACGGCCCTCTTGATGGCCCACACGACTTCGAAACGGGTTCCTTTGACGATCCCCTTGAGCATGGAGAAAAGTAAAAGATCTGTTAAATAGGGAAGTTGTTCTTATGCGTTGATGTTCCTCTCGGCCAGGAACTACCTGATGCAGAGCACACCCAGACCTGTTAATTTTAAAACATGCCCAAATCCTCGATGATAATCCCCTAAACGCTCTCCGTTTTCATATCCAGCCGATTTGCAGCCACTCAAATAGTCGACCCGCTATCATCACACACCACTAGCCTTAACCACTCTAGCGGCATCTCTCGACTCTTCACGCCCCTCGTCAATATTCTTGGGTCACTCAAAAACTTGTGTGCGCGACATAATTTAACTTCCATACACTTGCTAAGGCATTTTAAAATCTTGTGATGGAGTTTTCTCCAACGGGACAAAGAATTTTAAGTTTATTCTTCGCTCAGTGTTCCTGATTTGTTTCTCAGTACTCATAGCTGAATATGAGTAGTAATTTACTAAGCTTTTTGCTTAGATGTGGCTCAAGGCCGAATGAATGCGGCACCTAAAGAGACTCAAACTCATTCTTACAGGTTTGCTAGTCAAGCTTGCAAACCATTACACTACCTGTTGTATTGTGGCTCGTACCACGTGACTTTCGACATCTTGGAGGAATAAAAGACGTTGTGTTTCTTTAGCACATCTTTGGAGCGTGTAGAGGTTTTTCGACGGACTGTCTGGTTCGTGCCTGATGGTCAATGCTCCATGGCAGACTTGAGACTGAAAGGCCCCCGGATTCGACTGGATCACCTTCTGGTGGGCGAGCTGCATCACTGACACCTTTGTCACCCTTGTATAGCACTAGCTCTTGATGTCCAGTTTAAGCAATAATCAGGTATACGTGCCTGGACCCAAATTTGGGTCCAAGTCCAGCTAGCCTCATTAGGCCCATATTGCATAAAATGAGCCGATGAGCATCCAGCCGATGAGCATCCAGCCGGGCTCGAGCCTCAGCTCGTGCCCGACCTTCCTCTTCCCTACCCCCCACTATAATCGACCTTGGGGTTATTGACCTTGTGTCAAGTCCTGTCTGGTGGGAGGCAGAGACAAATATCCTGTACTGAAAGATCTCGGTCAGTATTAAGACCAACTTTGGACGTAACACCAATGGCGCGAGACTTATATTTGTCAGACTGTACCACTTCAGTTAATAAATAACTAACTCTATTTCACTGTGTATCTCTTCCTTACCATGATACAACATCACTCTAGGCGCCTCATAGCTGAATAAGACTAGGTGTAAGCAAAAGCATGTATTGAAAAATGCAATGGTTGAAGAATTCTAAGATTACAGTTATATACTCCGAACATATGTTAGATAACATACTTCACTTATTCCTCTGTCTCCCATAAATCACAGAGCAGCCCAGTCCCATAACCTTTTAGACAGAACTCGTTTATATATATATATATATATTTATATATTAGTAAAGTATGCGACTGCAGTCAAAGGCTACCCAAAGGCTACCCAAACGCTTCCTTTTCAGTTGCTACGATACCGAAGAGCTGGAGAAGGCGCTACTCCTTTCCTAGGATTGCTCCACTTTACCCTTGATACGCACCTTATTATGCTGAGTGTCAAGCAAGGTGGAATCAAGTACCATTTTTGAGTCTTTAGTACGACTCTACCTGGGATTGAACCCTAGCGATTGGCGAACATTCTACCTACTTGACAATATATGCATATATATATATATATATATATATATATATATATATGCATATATATATATAGATATATAAGTGAATGCGCATCCATCTGTTGTAGTGATTAGTAAGCACATATAGAAGATAGTTGTGTACTTAAAGCAAATTAACCTCGTTATAGAAATGTTTTTGCGTGTTTTGAGTGCGTCTTTGTGTGCGTACGTGGAGTAAGAGCGTGTCTCCTCTAACAGTAGCCAATATTAAAAACACCCACTGGACATGACCAAACCGAATTTGGACATATCAACCGCCGAAAATGACGAACGCATTTCAACGCCTCGTTTGGGAGACGTGACTATTTTCTAATATCTCCTATAAACAGAGTAGCGTATGGAACCCAAAGATAAAGTTGAAATTAAAAGGTATCTTCTTCTCCCTTCTTCCTTCCTTCAGTAACACCTTTGCAGCCTTCAGAGACAGAGAAGATACCAATGAGTTAAATGTGGAAAAGAAGAAAGAAAACAATGGACTCAGATATCAAAACCCAAATACCCACAAACTACGAAACTAAAAAAACATATCATCATCATCTCATCATCTTGTCGCACCATCAGCACGGATATCCCTGACCTTCTCTCGCCACCCCTCCCTATTGTTCATCGCTTCCGGTAGCTACATCCCGTATCCTCACAGAACTGCTGTATGTAGGTTCGAGCTGGCCGCCCTGCTTTTGCACGGCCATGTGAAGGGGTCCATAGGAGTATATCACTTATGAGCCCGTCCCTACTTCTCCAGCAGTGTCCTGCGTGCCTGGTTCGTCTAACTTGGATAGTTTTCGTGATAGGTGGTAGGTGGCCGTACAGCTGCTGCTTTGTGGGGTGTTGCCGCCAGGATTTGTTCAATATTGCTCGCAGCATTCTTGTGTAGTTGGCGTCAAGCGTTTTCTCCAGCTGTTTAGTTAGCGTCCATGTCGTGCATTCATATAGCAGCATCGACACGATCGCTGCTTGGAAGAAACTGCGTTTCATTTTATCGGTCAGGTCTGACTTCCATATAACCGATGGCCTATTAATAGCTGTCCTTGCCTTTGTTAGTCGCTTGTCGATGTCTGTCTCGGTCGATGAGACACTGCTTCCTAGGTAGGTGAACTTGTCAACTAGTTTAAGAGAGCTACTGTTTAGTGTGGAAATGTCGCCAGTTTGATTAAAGCACATATATTCTATTTTGTGTGCATTGATATGGAGGCCAATGCCTGCGGCAGCTCGTTCCAGATTATGCAGTAGGGTTTCGGCTTGGGCGGGTGCATATAACACCAACTAAATCTTCTGGATCCCCATATACCAACATTGACCACCCTCTCATATCATTTTACCACCTCTGTGATGCTAGAGTTATTAATAAACATATGGCTGCCAAATATAGTAAGAGATGCTAAATAATAACATAAAAATTATATTAAAAAAATAGCTACAAAAATCCCATCAAACCATTAAAGCCATTAGTGTCAAAAATAAGCAACCAGACATAAGCAAAATAACAATCAACACTTACACTAAGCGGCTAAACACCTTCAAAAACTCACATGCTAACTAAGTAATAATAAAGTAAAATTGACGACCTTAGTCGAGGGTGACTCGAAGGCTCCCTTTTCGATAGCTACTACACCAAGGTGAAGGGGAGGGCGCTACTCCTTTCCCTGGATTGCTCCACTTTACCCTTGATCCTTACCGTATAATGCTGAGGGTTAAGAAAGGTAGCATCAAGTACCATTCTTTTGAGTCTTTAGTATGACGACTTGGGATTGAACCCAAGTCTCCCGGGCCATTGGCGAACCCTCTAACCATTTATTACTGTTTATTATGGCTGTTTATTATTACAATGAAATTAATTTCGGACCCAAACTAAAGAAAAACAGTCTTTAACTATCCTGATGTAAACAATATATATTTGTTTGTTTGTTGGTTGGTCGTATTATATAGTGACTGTTGACATAGATTTTGGGTTCGTTCCTGGTGACCCCGTGTGCTTAGACAAGCTGTCACGTTGTGATTAGTAAATAGAAGGATGGCAGTGCATCGGGGTTGGCCAATCGAGCAGGTGTGTAACCGGAAGGAGACCACGTGATATGAGAACCACGGGGTCAGATTTAGACAGTCAGGCCAGTCAGAATCGAGCCAGGGATACGCAGCCGACCAGAGGCGTCAGGTCGTCTCTGACGATACAGCTTGCAAGGGGGTGCAAGCGTTGACACCCCTGGCTCCAGGAAGAGGATATGGAGCAAGAAGAAGTCCCCTTTCTGAGTATATGTCTCACCATCTATCTCTAAAACATACAACAAACTGTGTGCCCCTTTCGAGAATAAAATGAGAGAGATATTTTTATTAAGAAGTATTTCGTTCGTTCATTGAAGTTCGTTCATTATCTTTGATTATGTTCTTGGTTGGGTCTATGAGAAGTATATAGCAATTGGTTGGTTGGTTGTTTTTACGGCACGTCAACCTTGGTAGGTTATTTGATGGCAAATCCTGTTTATACATATCAAATACAAGATTTGTTGATAAATAGTTCGTTATAAACAATTTTTAAACGAGCCAGGGTTCTTTTGTTTACACTTAAATGGCTTCAAGTATTTAACACGAGTAATTCTATTCAACATTATTCATTGATTTGCATATAGTTAAATGGTTCCAAGATTTGCTATCTAATATTAATGATTTAATTCAACAGCCATTTTTTCGCACACGGTAAAATAGTTTCAAGTATAGTAAATGATCAAACAGTTCTATTTGGCTCATGGATGGGATCCTAACAAGTACTAACACTCCTGATCAGAGTGGACCTGGAAGTAATGGCAATGAAGGGGTACTTCACATTTCCTAGAGCTCCAGTCCTGGAGCCTCACTATCAGATGGTTTATTGTCATATCCAAGCCACTTAATGTTGTGGAGTCTTACACCTCCGTAGAGATTCAGTCGGCGTATTCTACAGCCCCAACAGATTGGGATAAAACAATATATATATATATATATATATATATATATATATATATATATATATATATATATATATAAAGGGGACCCTCGGAGGCACTACTACTCTGGGTTTGAGTGTACGTGGAATTTAAGGCAACCAAGAGATATCACTACACTTACCAGAACTTCAGATTTGTAGCCCCCAAACACCGGATGCTGTTTCGCGTTATACATGGGTCTATCATTAAATAAAACTCACAGATTGTTTATTTCTGGGTTTGACTGTGGGTAAGTGAAACTATGGAAAGCAAAGCACGATAAAAAAAAAGTATCATTTCTCGGTAGAAATTTTTAGAACTGAATAAATTCAATTTAAAGAAAATAATTCTCTACTATTTTGATCCACCGCAGTTACTGGCTCTATCTAACCATACCCAATCTACAGCCACCCTTAAAAGATATTTCGACTATTTAAAGGTACCCACTTCACTTCCATTGCTCCTTCAAATTCTAAAAGACATAAATAAATCCTGGTAATTCTTTGATTCTTTTGTATAATTTTTCTAGTAATCACATAATTAGTGATTTATTAATTGAATTAAAATTTTCAGGCGGTACTAGATATTGATGTTTTGTTTTTTTGTTTGTTTATTTGTTTGTTTGTTTTTTGGTTTTTGAAGATGGTGGGGGGGGATAGTAGACCTCCACACTCTAACTTCTCCCCCCCCACAAAAAAAATTTCTCAAACATTGAGAACATGGAGAATTTGCAATTATTTCAATATCAGAAAATTAGAAATTGTTACGCTTAATTACTTGATTAATTACTTTCGTTATTAATTATTTCTTTCTTGGCCATGATCTTCGTAGAAAAAGAATGAACATCAAATATTACTCAATTCTTTTTCTGCTTTGAGAGTAAAAGAAGAAATCGAATTGAAATGATCAATTTATTTTTAATTTAAAACAACTTCAATAAATTAACCATAAATACAATTAATATTGTGTCTCACTTAAACATATACAAACACACTCACACACTCATGCAGTGGTACTAATCTAAATCTTTGGTTCTTCCCCTTCCTCCAGTGAAGAACTGTACTCACCATATCAGATATATTGGTTGATTGGATTTACCTGATTGGTCAAATAGATCTGTTTGGAAATTATTAGTTATTTATACTTAAAACCATTTAACTTGTAAATTATTTGTATTAGAGTGGAATAATTGAAACCATATCAGTCAAAATATTTGTATTTAAAATAGTCATCTACTAGAATTAGTATCACAATCACCACCATATTCCACAAGATATGAAATAGCCCTGTCGGCTGGGGCTGCAAAATACACTGACTACATCTCAGCGGAAGGGTAGACTCCCCCACCCCACAAACGAGTGTCCGGTATATGACACTAAACAATCTTATGGTGAGGCTTCAGTAATACTGAGGGGTGTAATGGTTAAAAGCGATGGTCTGCGGAATCGTAGCACGCGAGTTCGAACTCCAGTCGCGCTATTACGTTCACTTTCGGACAAATACCCTTGGGAAAGGTATGAACACCCTTATCCTCCCAGCTATGGGTTAAATAGCACCACCACTGTTCTTCTAGGAGAATGGCTTTGGCATTAAATAACCCACGAAGGTGGATATGCCATTAAAAAACAAAAGAAAAGAAAGAAAGTAATACTGAAGCTCTGGAGAATGCGTAGTACCTTTTTATTGCCATCGCTCCCAGGTCCACTCTAGCTCGAAGTGGTAGCACCTGATAGGGTACTATCTATGGGTCAAATAGAACTGTTTGACATTTAAACTGTGCACTTATGCTTAACTGAATTGTTTGAAATCAAACAGTTTTACATTCAATTGTGTGTAAACAAAAACTGTCTATTTATGCTAAACTTAATTGTTTGAAATAGAACTGTTCGATCATTTAACTGTGTACTAACAAATGACTGATGTTTAATTGTATTGTTAGTGATACATAGCAATACTTGGAACCATTTAACTTAGTTGACATGCTAAACCAAATTGCTTGAAATAGAACTGTTTGATCATTTAACTTAGTTAACTAATGTCTGATGTTTAATTAACTGTGTGTAAACAAAAAACTGTTTATTTACGCTAAACTGAATTGTTTAAAATAGAACTGTTTGGTCATTTGACTGTGTGTAAAACCATTTATTAGTGCAAATAAAATGAGCTCAGGCTCGTTTAAAATTGTTATCAAGAAAATGTGTTTAATAATCATATACTATATATATATATATATATATATATATATATATATATATATATATATATAAAAGGTATTTGGCTTTGAATGACCTATAATGGTTGATATGCCCAAAAACCAAACCAAACCAAACCAAATCCCCTCCTCCCCTAGCTAAGGGTTAAATAGCACTACTAATCTTCTACAAAAGATGGCTTTCGCATGAGATAATCTACTAAGGTTCAAATGCAATTAAACAAAACCAAACAAAATAAAACAAAACGAAACATTCATATTCCACAGTTTTTTCTGTTTTCCAGCAAAATCTAGCAAATTCTATCTTTCCGCTTTCTTTCATTTTCAATCAATTATTATTATTATTATTATTATTATTATTATTATTATTATTATTATTATTATTATTATTATTATTATTATTATTTACTTATTAGAGTTTTTCACATCAGTTTTATCTGATGGTCTTTCACTGGAGTTTGAGTGACAGCATGTATCCTCAAGTCTCCAGGACTCTTCTCAGTATTTTGGCCGTTCTCAATAATGCTGTAGTTTGGATGGTCTCCACTCATCCTCCAACTTCCAAGTCCTCCAGTCCCTTTAATAATCCTTTAGTTACTGTACCAATCACGATTGGTATAATTGTCACCTTCATGTTCCATATTATTATTATTTCACTTCTTTCGAATTTTTATACCAGCGTTTAGCTGGTGGGCTCTCATTCGAGTCTGAGTGACAGCAAGTCTCCTCATGTCTCCGGGACTCTTCTGAGTATTCTAGCTAATCGTAAGAATGTTGTGGTCTAGTTAGTCTTCATTCGTCCTTCGATTTCCATTTCTTCCAGTCTTCTTTTTAAGCCTTTGGGGACCTTCCAAGTACCCCATTTATAATTGGAATCACTGTCACCCTTATGTCTCAGAGCTGAAAAAACTCTGAGACATAATCCAAGTATTTGTGTTTATTAGTATACTCCCCACGTTTTTTTTTTTTCATATCAGCGTTAGCAGATGATCTTTCTAAGAAGTTTGAGTGACAGCAAGTCTCCTCTAGTTTCCAGGACTTTTCTCATTATTCTAGCCAATCACAACAAAACTGTAGTCTGGATAGTTTCGATTCTTCCTCAGATTTCTAACTCATCCAGACCCCTTTTCCGAGCCGTTGGAGACCGTTTCAAGTATGTGGATCGCATTGGTATCACCGTCATCCCTCATTGTTTCACAAAGATCTAAGTACTTGTCTCTCTTTACGCTTTCTTTAATTTTCACTTAGTGGTTCGCCAGGCAAGTTCTCTCTATTTTTCTTTCTTTTTTCTTTTTTTTTGGCGGGGGGAGGGTAATTATCACTTGGTCTGTTCGTCTTGCCGAGATCACGTGATCTGTATGTATAAAAAATCCAATAATAATAATGATAATAATAGTTCAATAATTTATTATTTGATAAAAATTAGTACGTGGGTATTTATATTTGGGTAATTTTGTAAACTGAAAATATACTTAAATTCTCCAAATAAGTTTACATGCTCAGGAAAACGTAGATATTTTATACTTTCGTTCAACTGTGTTTCTGAACACATAATTATATTCTGATAACAACTCAATTATCTATCGTATTTGACGGCATATAAGGCGCACATTTTTTTTTACTAAAAATATCTTTTAAAATTCCCCTGCATCTTATATGCCATATATAGGTTTAAAATTCGAGATAGTCAGCCGAAATTAGTCACCTGGCATTTCCAGTTAGCTTAGACTTTAGAGTAACTTTCATATTACTATTGTCATTATTCAAAAGGCTACTATGCAGATTAAAAGTATTATCATTGATAATATTCATTATATTAATTTCATCACGTTTAATATTAGTACTTTGTTTTTTTCTTGATTTGCCTTGTTTAAAACGGGGTGCATCTTATTCCCCCGTGCATCTTATATGCCGTCAAATACGGTACTTAGGCAAGCGCCGGGCTACAAGATCCAAGCCCTTAGTTGGGACCGAACGTGCTACGTGTGTAAATAGTTTAGCAAAATTAGCTAAAAAATCACCCCTCTGCTGCAAACGAAATAATTTTGTATTGCTAAATACAATAACCTCAGGGAACACAGTGAGGAGCAAACTCATTTTAGAAGTAAGTTACTGATAGACGAATTTTATTTCAACTGGATGATGAGTTCTTTTTTTAAACAGGAACGCCGCAAGGGAGAGCATCAAGAGCTGCGCGTTAAGCACCATCTGGTTAAAGAGGTGATCCAAGCAGACCAATAATAAATGAATATATATTAAGTTATGTTTCATAAATGAAATAAGTTTAAAAGAAAGAAAGAAAGAAAGAAAAAAAAAGAAAGAAAGATCGCTTGAAAGAAAGAATGAGAGAACGAATGAACGAAAAATGAAAGAAAGAAAGAAAGAAAGAAAGAAAGAAAGAAAGAAAGAAAGAAATACCAATCGTCAAAAAGAAAGAAAGAAAAAAAAGAAAGAAACAAACAAACAAAGAAGGAAAGAAACAAAGAAAGATAGTAATATTTTTAATTTGTTATTGAATTACATTTATTTGATCTGGTTTGTTTCTTTGTTAAATGGCGTATGAACCTTGGTGGGTTATCTAATGCCAAAACCACTATTTTCGAAGAACAGTACTGGTTCTATTTAACCTATTGTTGTTTTGGTTTGGTTTGGTTTGGTTTTATGGCATATCCACTCTTGATGGTTATTTAATGCCAAATCCGGTTTATTCATATATATATATATATATATATATATATATATTAGATATATATAATTTGTAAGCATAAGTCAACAAATTAAATAGTTTCAAGTATTGCTATTTACAACTAACAATTATATTAAACATCAGTCATTTGTTTACACACAGTTAAATGATCAATCAGTTCTATTTCAAATAATTCAGTTTAGCATAAGTCGTTTGTTTGTACTCAGTTTAAATATCAAACAGTTCTATTTGAACCATAGATAGAGCCCTATCAGGTGCTACCACTCCGGACCAAAATGAACCTGAAACCAATGGTAATGAAGGGGTACTCCACATTTCCCAAAGCTCCTGTATTACTGGAGCCTCACCATCAGATTTTTTAGTGTCATATGCAGGGCACTCGTTTGGGGAGGTCTTATCCCTCAATAGAAATGCAGTCGGTCTATTCTATAACCGCCACCGACTAGGCTTCAATTGTTGGTTTGAGAGATAAAGGGGTTCATACTTTTCTTAAGGGTTTTAGTGAACGCAAGTGAACGTAATAGAGCGACTGGAGTTCGAACTCACTTACTAAGATGTTACAGTTAGGCACGTCAGCCTCTTCGCTAAGGGGAATTCCGCAGTATAAGATTTGTGTGCCGAACAAATATCTAATTATCTGCGATTAACTGTCATCAATCTCACTTTGAAACGCCCACCATCGAAAACCAGACACCTGACCAGGGTATTGCGAGTAAGCAGGGAGGGGCATCTATTAAGTCCTTTGGGAGGGCGTACAATTAAGGTAGAGGGAACAAAAAAAAAAAAGAAAAAAAAAAGAAAAAGAGGGCAGACCGAGAAAGGGTTAGGGAAAAATTAGTTCATATCACATTTTTCAATTTGACGCTGATAATCCACACATACTCGACCATTATACTTTACAGTCCCCTCCCTAAACATATTTGTGTTATTCTTTGGAATTGAGGATGTACACCACAGAGTAATTATACTTAGGGCACTCAGTGGGGGTCAGACTTTAGTTCACTAGACATCTGTAGGTTTTTTCTTTCTTTTCTTTTTTTCTTCTTTTTCATTTGACTTTTTTCTTCTTTTTCTCTGATCCGTTTTTTTCTTAATCCTTATCTTTTTTAAATCTTTCTTTGCGGCTTACCTCAACTACTTACATAATCCAAATATTTATTTATCTTCCATTGCTGGCTCCTTTCATGGTTTTTTTCACTCGCTTTTTCTTTCACTCTATTTTTTCTTCTCCCATACTCTTCCATTTTTCTTTTCTTCTTTCACCGATTTCTCCTCGCTTTGTAATATTCTTCCATTTAGTAAGCATTTAACACCCTTTCATTTGTCCCTCTTTCAAGTCTCACCCTCTCTTTATTTTATCCTGTTTTCTTTCTTTCTTTCTTTCTTTCTTTCTTTCTTTCTTATATGATTTCCTCTACCACTAATTGCTTTCTTTCTTTCTTTCTTTGTAATATGATTTCTTCTGCCACTAATTTCCTTCTTTCTTTCTTTCCTTCTTTCTTTCTTTGTAATATGATTTCCTTTGCCACTAATTTCTTTCTTTCTTTTTTTGTAATATGATTTCCTCTGCCACTATTTTCTTTCTTTCTTCCTTCCTTTCTTTCTCTCTCCCTTTCTTTCTTTCTTTCTTTCTTTCTTATATGATTTCTTCTGCAACTAATTTCCTTCTTTCTTTCTTTCCTTCTTTCTTTCTTTCTTTCTTTCTTTCTTTGTAATATGATTTCCTTTGCCACTAATTTCTTTCTTTCTTTTTTTTGTAATATGATTTCCTCTGCCACTTCTTTCTTTCTTTCTTTTTTCTTTCTTTTTTCTTTCTTTCTTTCTTTCTTTCTTTCTTTCTTATATGATTTCCTCTGCCACTAATTTCTTTCTTTCTTTCTTTCTTTCTTTCTTTCTTTCTTTCTTTGTAATATGATTTCTTCTGCCACTAAAAACATTGCAATTACATAGCATCACTTGAAGCCCTGCATCAACATCAAAAGAAGAGCTCGATTTCTCAGGTGTGTGGAGATGTCTTCACCAGAAATCAGATTTGCGAGACAAATTATAATGCGAGAAACAGATTTTGCTTTCTAGCACTTACAGTTCTTATTCCCCCTCATTTTTGTTTGTTTGTTTGTTTGACAACATGGTTCGCTAATGTTTGATGGATGCATTGTTCAACAACTGATAAAACAGGTTAAAAAACAAAAAAAAAAAAATTCCGTCAATTTAATTGCTTGTTCATAGATTCGTTATCATGTTTGTGTGTAGGTGCAGAAATGCGCATGTGTGCGTTTGTATACATGTGTGAGAGGAAAAAGAGTAGGGTTGGATTTAAATTACGTCTCTATAGACTTGGACTTTAGAGAAACAGGAGATTAGATTCAACACTCGTCTTCGTTCCTCATCATAAAATGCTGACTTGCAGGCTTTTAAAAGATGCATCAAGTGAAAATTTGAACTATTCTTAGCCAATCGGTAACTGGTACCTTGCTGTCTTATTCTAAGACTTTTTCGAGTAACTATCGAGTCACTATGTTTCGACCCATTGGTTCTCCGTCTTTCCTCAGGTTAACGTCTTTTCAAACAATCTTGAAGTTATTTTCTTTTTTAACTCCTGATCTAAGCGACGATTTTTTTTATCTGGTTTTGGTGATTAAACAGGAAAGAAATTAATGTTGATAGGAATAATAGACATAGGGACAATATTCCGAATAATGAATTTGATAAAAACATTAGGGGTGTCCTGTAACGCAGTGGCTGACGTGCTGGACTATGATATCGTAGTAAGTGATTGTTTGTTTGTTTGTTCGTTATTTAATGGTATATCGGGTTATTTAATGCCACATCCATCCGTTTTTTAGGAGGACAGTAGTAGTACTATTCAAACCATAGGTCGGAGGATAACGGGAAATTTGTCTGAAAGTGAACGTAATAGCGCGACTGGAGTTCAAAATCGTGTTCTACGATTCCACAGGTCAGCATTTTAACCATCATACCATGGTGACCCCCCCACCACCACCACCACCGCCAACAGTGAGTTCGAACTCCAGTCGCATTATTACGTTCACTTTCGGACTGATACCCTTGCGAAAGGCATGAACTCCATTATCTCCTAGCTATGGGTTGAATAGTACCACTACTGGTCTTCCGCAAGGAGGTTTCGGTTTCTTTGTTTAATGGCATATCAACCTTTGTAGGTTATTTAATGCCAAAGCACTATTTCAAGAAGAACAGTATTTGTACAATTTAACCCATAGCTGGGAGGATAACTTTCCCAAGGGTATTTGTCCAAAAGTGAATGTAATAGCGCGACTGGAGTTCGAACTCGCTTTGTACGATTCCGCAGCCCATCGCTTTAACCATTACACCACTAGGACACCCCTCTGCAAGGAGGGCTTTAGCATAAAATAACCCACGAAGTTTAAACAATGAAACCTCAAACTTAAATCCAAAGATCTGGTTGTATTCACCTCACCCCTTCTATAGTAGGCTTAACGCGAGTTCTAAAACAAAAACACCCTTCCAGGAAGATAGAAACAAACATTATCTAGTCCCGTCGGTATTTCTCTGTGAGAAAAGCATCAGGTAATTAACTGGAACCCATCCTCTTATTTTGGAGTGGTTGGCACGTATAGTTTAATTGTTATCCTTATAAAAATGAAATCGGCCAACCACGTTCAAATTCAAGAAAATTAATAGATATACTCTATTATAAATTTATCTCATTAGACTGTTACCTGGTGTTGTGTAGCCACCTAATAAATATGCATGTATACACATATACATGCAGAATACACATTGACGCAATAATAAAGACGAGCGACACAGTTCTTAGAAAAATATACCTCTCACTTTATTTGAAAGGTTTGTGTGTGAGAGGGAGTTGGAGACCGAACAGAACTGCAACATATTGACCTCCCCAGCCCCTCTGGACATAGCCGTGTGTCGTTCTCGTTCTCCTGGACTGCTCAACCGGGGACCTGGGGGCCCAGCCTCTCTGGGACATGTTCTCATCCCAGCATCTTCTCACCAACTGGTCTCCAAACTAACTCACTTCCTATCTTCACCGAGTTATATAATAGTTCAATCACCCGCTCAATATCTTTTGAATGGCATGTTTGATCGTCATCAAGCGGAAATAACTGTCATGCAGTTCACAGGTCACTCTCTTCACATTCCGATGGCAGTTATGGGAAGAAATTGCGTAGGCGGGCTTGGCTGACAATATGGGAGAAGTTAAAATGCCAATGTAGAGTCATACGATACGATTAATCTATTAAATGAAAGCAAAGAATTTATATTTATATGCAGACATAGAATTAAATTCATATGATATTAAATAATAATTTCATCATTGAACCAGGTCGAACAAATATATAAACAATGGTTACAATTTTTGTCTTTTACTTTTTATCTTTACTTTTTCAAGATTTAGTTATAATTATGAATGATATGTTTAAACTAAGATAGTATGTTGATTAAATTACATATAGTTATGCTACAATACGATGAGGTTTTAAATAACCTTTAATGAAAGGTTTTTTATAAAAAAATATTTTATTATTCCAAAATGAGGTATTCTTTAACCGGCTCATTGGCCTCGTGGGTAGTGTTCGCCAATGGTCCAGGAGATCTGGATTCAATCCCTGGTCACGTCATACCAAAGACTTTAAAAATGGTACTTGATACCTCCTTGCGTAATACTCAGCAATATAAGGTAAGTGTCAAGGGTAAAGTGGAGCAATCCAGGGAAAGGAATGGAGTTACGCCCTCTCCTACGCGTTGGTGTAGAAGCTATTGAAAAGGGAGCCTTCTGATTGCCCTCGACTACAGTCGCCAACTTTATTTTGTTTAAGTATTCCTTAGTGATTAAAAATGTGAATTAAATTAATATTCATGTTTACCCCAGTGAAATTTATATGCAGAATTAAAAATGAAATATATTCCTAAATAAATTTAATCTTCAACCCTTGTTTTTTTTTGTTTTTTTTTTAATATATAGATTAACGGTGGTTAAAATATTTACAATTTTGTTTTATTTATAAGAACCAATTTATGATTCTTGACAATCAGAAACTCACATTTCTATATTAATGTATTCTATCAAATCATCACACATAAACATCATACAACGACATTAAGAAATTTTATTTAATTTCATAATTTGTCCAACTTAAAAAGTTAAATTGTATGGAGCTAAAATTTTAATTTATAAAGAAAATCAAAACAAAAGCAAAAATAGTGAAAAAGATAGGGGAGTTAATCATCAAAGAATTCGCTTAACAATTAGAAATCAAATAACAATATCATTAACTGTAATATAATTGCGGAGGGATTTTTTTAGATATTATCATTTTTCGTCTTATATATCTTGCCTTTCGGTTTAGTTAGGCTGAGAACCTTTCGGCTTAGTGCATGGGTTAGTTAGGTGCACACATTGAGTGTAGGTGTTCAAGCGCACGGGGACGTGAATGACGTCATGCCCGGAAACGATGGGCTGAGGATTTTGGAATTTGAAAAAAAACCCAAAAAAACAGTGAGTTGAGATTTGAACTTAGACGAAGCAAGTCGATTTTCAGAGCTCGCCGAGGCCAGACCAGTAGTTTGCAGCTGGGGCCGCACGTGGTCGGGTCAGATGGAAAAGTCAGCATAGAAAGAAATAATTGTGTCTCTCTCTCCTCATGTCGAAAAACCTTAAACTCAAAAAGGTAAATAAAAGTTTCGTATCTGAACCAATTTCGAGTTTGAGTATTTCTTTTTCTGCGGGCCCCTTTCTTTAAAATACAACACTTTGGTCCTATGGTACATAACCAAAATATAAATAATTCTATATTATTTGTCTAATGGTTGGAATTTGTTTTCATCATACAACGTGTGAAAGCACTTGCGATATCCTGTGCCAACCAGGGGTGTTAACACAGTTTCTGTTGCTCAAAGTTTCTGGCGCTACCAAGCAGCTTTTGCCACCGAACAGGGTATTTAAAAGAATTATATATGTGTATATATATATACGCCAGATCAATTAAGAGCAGAGATTACATTGAACGTTCATCTTCATTTTTTTAGTGTGTAGTTTGTGATTTTTTAAAAACGCGTTTACTCTCGGCCGTTGATGTTACGTAATCACATGCGAATGGCGGTTCCGCATGCATTTCATTCATGCTAAAAACTTTTCGCTTTCGACCAAATGCAACTTGATGCATATTGCGCCGTGGTCTGAAGCCGATTTGAGGAAACTTCCAAACTGTGGCCAGTGATTCCTATTTTTGAAAGAAACGAAATGACTGAGTGTCCTATAAAACCACGACAACCAACCTCAATAGGAATCACATGGCATATCCAACCCTTTTCCACGCAGTCGGCACGCAGTGTCTCGTATCGGTAAGATATAAATAATTCTATATTATTTGACAAATGGTTGTATAATCATCTAATTAAAACGATGGATAAAGTATCCAATATCCGATTATAATTTTCAAAAATTTAAATAAACGTAAATTTCAAACGATTAAACATTTGATTAAATTTAGATTAAAATACAAATAGAATTAAGATAATACTGCAAGATTCATTAAAAATATATATTAAAAATAGAAAAAAAAAAATTTCAAAGTAAATTTACAATTCAAAATTTTAAATGAAATTCTAATAAAAACTTGAAACCGGAAATCTTTTATTAATAAGAAACAGAAAAAGTTGATAAGGATGGACAACCAGAAGTAAAGAAATAACGGATTTACCTATTATATATAGGAAGATTTTCTGAGCCGATATATATATATATATATATATATATATATGTAGATATGTTTTTTGCTTGTTTTAATACATCTATGTATATTTGAATTATAACTCTTCGAACTCTAAGTAAGGTGAAATATATTCCCTGATGTTAACAGTTAAAAAGAAACAAATTTCTGTGAAATCCGTCCGAAGGGCCGATTAACAGGCGGGTGAAATAAATTTATAATGGAGAATATCTATTTATGTTTTTAATTATATATTTTGCTCTGCATGTGTTTTTTTTAAAATTTGTTTAATCATATTAACTAGCCATGCACTGAGCACTCAATTTGTATTTTTTTCTTTTGAAGTCTATTAACCGACTTAACTGACATGATATATATATATATATATATGGAAGTAAATAAGGGAGACATTTCGACAATATAGTGAAAAAACCAATCACAACGTAATACAAGCAAAAGGAAAGATTTACTGAGAAACAATGTTGAAACTATAGAGTTTCAGTTCTAATGAACCATCATCCAGACCGATATTAGTGATGTTAAATCAACGATGGACGTTTGAAAAATACAAAAAAAAAAAAAAAAAACGAGGGAAAATCTATATATCGGGAAAGAGTTGGCTGTTTAATCAGTAAATCAGCGTTTGTTTTTTAAATTTCGTCATGTGACTTATTGGGAATATCATATAGAATTTATATGTTCCATTTGGTCATCGAGAAAGATTTCGAATCTAAAGGAGGAAGAGACAGAAAAAGAAAAAAGAAAGAAAAAGAAAGAGAGAAGTTGAAAAGAGAGGAAATAAGAGAATAGAAGAAAATCGAGAGGAATGAGAAAGATGGGGAGAAGATTAAACAACATCATTAATATCATCCCTCCCAGTCCTGATGATTGTTCATTAGAACCGAAACGCTATATTGTTAACTTTGTTTCTCAGTAAATCTCTCCTGCATGGATTATCTTGTTATCAACTCTCTCTCCCTCTCTCTCTTTCTCTTTCTCTCTCTCTCTCTCTCTCTCTCTCTCTCTCTCTCTCTCTCTCTCTCTCTGTATATATGTGCATTTAGCAACAATCATTTAGCAACCCCTCGGCACAAGGAGGATGTTACACAAGTCAATTTTTGTGCCAGGTTTAAATACAGAGTTCTCCTTCTCTATTTCAAGACTATAGAGCTCAGTCTGCCCGACAATTTCTCCCATAGCTGAAGAGAAGATGGTTGGATTCAACCCTTTCCCGAGCGTATGTATCATATGAGAAATGCAAACAGCCTTGTCCAGTATTTGAACTCGGTCGTCTGATACATTTCAAACGGCGGTAACAATTGAATCACGCGCACCTCCCGTATATATATATATATATATATATATAGAGAGAGAGAGAGAGAGAGAGTAAAGGAATACTATGGAGAAAAGGAGATAATGTTGTTCCAGAGCTTGCTTGAAAAATCGGCATCCAAATTCTGTTTTAGAACTAGCACCGGTTTAATCTACAGCCATATCTCAGTTACTTTGAAGATAGATAGATAGATAGATAGATAAGTGTAACTAAATGTCTATCAATGGGATCATCGAACTCATATATGTAACTAGCAAGGAAGTAAACACTAAACATTCTTAAAGGCATGAAACCAATGCAATAGCATTTTTATTAAATACACATTCGCACAGTTGATATTTGATGTGAATAAAGTTCTTCGACATCTAGCATATATCTATATTCGTGAATTTTCAGTGGAAATCGAACTCACAAAGAGTAATTTGCAGTACTTTTAAATGGAATTTTTGTAGATGTGCCAATTTTTGAATTGGAAAAAATAAGAGTCAGATTTATTTAAAAAAAAAATCAAACAGTTACATGTAAAAAATATTTTATACGAATTTATAGACTTCTGTTTTTTTGAGTAAGATACGAAGTTTATGTTGTGATGCTGACCAAAGAAAGACAGGGGGTGTCCTCGGGGTGTAATGGTTAAAGCGATAGACTGCGGAATCGTAGTACGCGAGTTCGTACTCCAGTCGCGCTATTACGCTCTCTTTCGGGCAAATACCCTTGGGAAAGGTATGAACCCCCTTATCCTCCCACCTATGGGTTAAATAGTACCACTACTGTTCTTCTAGGAGAATGGCTTTGGCATTAAATAACCTACAAAGGTTGATATGCCATTAAACAAAGAAACCAAAACAAACCAAAAAAAAAAAGAAAAAAAGAAAGACATTGGGAACACAAAAGGGTTGATAGAAAAACATATATATTCAAGTAATAGATACAAGTGAACCTGGTTAAACAGTAGTTTGTTGGTAGAAAGCTGAGAGTCCAGTGTTGTTGTGACTATCCGTCCACTACGCCAATGGTATCACACGTAATTGTGTCACGCTGATTGGTGCACTCCGTCTGACGCTCTCGTTGACATGTATTTATGGAGGAGGGCGAGCCCGTTATGTAGGAAGTAAGTAAAGTAAAGTTAGCGACCATAGTCGAGGGTGACCCGAAGGCTCCCTTTTCGATAGCTACTACACCAAGGTGTAGGGGAGGGCGCTACTCCATTCCCTGGATTGCTCCACTTTACCCTTGAACCGTACCTTATAATGCTGAGTGTTAAGCAAGGTGGTATCAAGTTCCATTTTTAAAGTCTTTGGTATGACTCGACCGGCCATACGTGGGGGTCCATTGGAGTACTTCACTTTTGAGCTCGTCCCTGCTTCTCCAGCAGTGTCCTGCATGTCTGGTTCGTCTAACTTTGATAGTTTTCGTGATGGGAGGTAGGTGGCCGTATAGTTGGTGCCGGGTGGGACAAGTCCTGGCAGCAACACCCCACAAGGAACATGCTGTATAAATAAATATTACGTGACCAAAACAGTTTAAACCATAGTAGATACCCAATGGGGTTTGTAGTGTTGGGGTAGTTGGTGCGCTAGCACGTTGTGCATTGCTTGACTCCGTGTGTGATTTGGAAGCCCCGACAGAAGAACGTGCCACATTGACTAATTTGAGAAATTGTGCTATACGAGTTCGAACTGGACCATAAAGCCGCGGAAGCTATCGTAAACATTTGTTGTGCGAGAGGTGAGGGCTCAATTGATCAGTGTACAAAAACTAAACTATTCATGAAATTTCGTTGGAGTTACAAGAATCTAGACGATAGGGAAATGTCAGATTGGTCGGAACCTTGATCCAAATCCTGTAAGTTACAGGAGAGCTTGGCATCTAGTAGTTTAATGTGGTTCGTCACCTTCACAACCTCGGCAAATCCAGTGAGTAGCATCCAGAGAGTATCAGGTGAGCTCAACATCTCACTGTCCAGTTTGGTTCGTCACCTTCACGACCTCGGCAGATCCAGTGAGTAGCATTCAGAGAGTATGAGGTGAGCTCGGCATTTCACAGTTCTGTGTGCAAATCCAATGAGCAGCATTTAGAGAGTATCAGGCAAGCTCTGCATCTCAGATTCCAATATGGTTCGTCACCTTCATGACCTCGGCAAATCCAGTGAGTATCATTGAGAGAGTATCAGGCGAACTCGGCACCTCACAGTTCAGTTTGGTTCGTCACCTTCACGACCTCGGCAAATCTAGTGAGTACCATTCAGAGAATAGCAGGAGAGCTCGGCATCTCACATTTCAGTTTAGTTAGTCACCTTCACGACAACAGCAAATTCAGCGAGAAACATTCAGAGAATATCAGGCGAGCTCGGCATTTCACAGTCACGGATGATTCGTCACCTTCACGACCTCAGCAAACGCATCCGGATCTGCCGAACTGTGCCACACGTTACCAAAAATATTGCAACACTTTTGACTCAGCCTCGTACAATGGTCTTACTTATCTTCGATAACCATGTATTGAAAATGTCTAATTCAAAAATAAACTTCGATGACTTAGTTCATTTCTTTAACGGCATTCGTTATTGGTTATTTAATGCCGAAATTTGATTAATCTCTAACAATGTTTTCAATGCTCAATTTTTCAAATTTTTAATTGTACTTTTATACATTATCATTTGTTTGCACAGTTATATGATCTCAAGTACTCCTATCAAGTGTTAATAATGTACAATCTGGTCAACAAGACGTTCACCGCACTATATTAGTCATCCATTCTTCAACCTTCCTTTTATTCGACTACTCATTCGTTATTTCTTTCGATTTTCATCCTCCATTCTTACTCCCGTCTCCCACACCCTTTTCGTCATTTTTTTGGGTTCTTTCATAAATTTGTATGAAATGAAGAGAAATTAGTTGAGTTATAGAGAACAGGTGTTTTTATTTTTAATAATATGCTTCCAATTACCTCCCTTCTCCTCTATTTCTCGCCACTAGCGTCAAATGAAGCGAGGCTATTTCAACCACCTGCAGACTTAATGCATATCACTGTAATTATCTTACAGAACACAGTGGCCGAGACTCGATCACTTCACCAGCTTTGTTCCCGCTTCGACCTTGATAAGCGATCTTCAATATTAACTACTTTAGAAATAATGACCGAAAACAGTAGTTTTCTCCACAGCCTTTAGCTTCTTGTGTGTTGTTATTGTTATTGGCAACGTCATAAGAGTTGACTCGAATTAACTAAGTCTGGCACAAGGATATTACTCCAATAATTATCGAAATGAAACAAGTTTGACAGTTACTGATCAAAATCGGTTGCAATGCATTATCATTCTTTTCACTCTACACGAATTTTTCGCACCTGTTTAAACTAGTGATTTTTCACAGAAGTCTGGGTGACAGCAAGTCTCCTCAAGGACCAGAACCCTTCGTGCCGATTTGTGGTCTGAATGGTTTGATTTTATAGAATTAGTCTTTATAGCATTTTTGCTGCTTTTAATATTGGTTCGATTTCTCATTTTAAGTTTCCTCTGCTTGGACATGTACAAGTTATCTTACGTGCAATTTCCTCAGTTTATCTGGCCCAGTCGGCTGGAGCTGTAGAATACACCGACTACATCTCTGCAGTGGGGTAAGACTCCCGCAACGAGTATCCTGAAAATGACACTAAAAAATCTGATGGTGAGTCTTCAGTAATGAGGAGTACCCCTTTATTGCCATTGCTCCCTGGTCCACTCTGACCCGGATTGGGCTCTATCTATGGGTCAAATAGTACTTACGCTAAACTGAATCATTTGAAATATAACAGTTTTTACATTCAACTGTGTGTAAGCATATGACTGAAGTTTAATTGACTGTACTTATACATAACTGGATTGTTTTAAATAGAACTGTTTTATCATTAAGGGTTTTCGGACTATTGTCTTCATCTTTATTTCTATTTCCACAACATTTCGACCGATGTGTCCTCCAGCCTTCTTCAGGTGTTTGTCGAACTCGGGAACCTTCACGGAACTTCGAACTACGTCCTTTATGAAGACAATAGTCCGAAAACCCTTAATGATAAAAAGCAACAAGCTTCGTCTCAGAAATTTAAGAACTGTTCTATCATTTGACTGTGTGGAAAACCATTAAACTATGAGACCAAATGAGTTCAGGCTCCTTTAAAAATGTTATCTACATTGTTTATCTATTGTGTTTAGAAATCATATATCTAATATATATGTATAAAAAAGGTTTTGACGTTGAAGGACCAACAATGGTTGTTATGCAATAAAACCAAACCAAACCAAACCAAACCAAAACAACCTTTTGTTCGTCGCTTGAAATATCTGTATTGTTGGTTTTCTTCCCGATTTTGTTTTCTAGATTTATTATTATTACTATTATTATGGTCTTTCACTGACATCTGAGTGATTACAAGTCTCTTTTTATCTCCAGAACTCTTCTCAGTATTCTGACCGATCTCAATAATGCTGTAACTTGGATGGTTTCTGTTTATCCGATTTCCAACTCCGATTTCCAACTTTTCCATCTCCCCTATGAAGCGTACGGGGATCATTACGAGTGCCCCAATTTCAATTGGTATGACTGCCATCTTTATGTTCCATAGCTGTTTTAGTTCTCTGGCAAGTTCTCGTCTTTCTTTTGGTTTATTATCATTATTATTATTAGAGTTTTTCACATCAGCGTGAACTGATGGTCTTTCATTGGAGTTTGAGTGACAACAAGTCTCCTCAAGTCTCCAGGATTCTTCGCAGTATTCTGGCCGATCTCAACAACGTTGTAGTTTGGATGGTCTTCACTCGTCCTCTTATTTCCAAGTACTCCAGTCTCTTTATTAATCCTTTGGTGACAGGAGCACCAATTACAATTGGTTTAAACGTCACATTCACTTTTAATAGCTTTTTCAAATCCCTAGCAAGGTTAAGGTATTTGTCCTTTTCATTTTCTCTCAATTTTACTGTGTAGTCAGCCGGGACAGCAAAGTCCACATATTTGTTGTTGTTGATAAGATCTGGTCGTCTGGCCGAGATTAGGTGATCGGTTTTTATATCAAAATCCCATAATATTTTGTGTTTCATTCTCCATGACAGATGTTGGGTTGTGCATACACCATTTGTTCGTATGGTCAAATTTCAATTTCTTGCACAATTTCCACTGGATCACTTAACCCACTCAGTGGCGTTTAGTCTTATATTCTTTCTGTGCTAATTTGCTGCATTCGCTTATTATGTGATTGCTGGTTTCGTCTCTATCACCACATAACCTAGATTTGCTGTTTTGTTGCGTCTTATCTATTCTTGTTTTGATATGATTGGTTCTTATAGCATTGTTTTTTGCTGCTATCAGGGGAGATTCAATTTCTTTTTTAAGGTTTCCCTTTTTTATCTACGTCCATGTTTTCTCTTGGGAGAGGTTATTTGTTAGTCGCTTAAAACTTCCGTAGAATTGTTTTTCTTCCCATTTTTGTTTTCTGGTTATTGTCGTCTTGTTGGTCCTCGTGCTGACAGTATTTTTTCTTGTGGTTGTAATCAATCTATCTCCGCGCTTTACGATGTAGTCTTCAAGTCGTTGTATTGATGCGTCAACACTGTCTTCAATGCTGGTAAGTCCTCTTCCTCCTTCTTTTCTTGACACATATTATTATTATCATCATTATTACTTCCTGAATTGGCAATGCCATTCCTTTCGTTTTTCCTCTTTTCATTATCGGAATTGCTCATTTTTCAATCCTGAATTGAATTTCTTTCGCTTGGTTTTGGATTCTAAGTGTTTGTATGCGCGGCTCTAGTTCATTTTCATTTTTTGTATCCTAATATTGTAATATATCACTTTGACCTGCGATTAAACCGGTGGATGTTGTTGAAAGATACATACGGCCGTATATAAAATCAACGAGGTGATTACTGGAAAACGAGTAATGCGTGGGTGTAAGCCGTGACTAATGGAGAACAAGCATTGTGTAAGATTCGCAAGGGAGTCTTAAGGCTAAATAAGTAGGTAAGTAAAGTTGGCGACCGTAGTCAAGGGCGACCAGAAGGCTCCCTTTTCAATAGCTACTACATCGAGGTGCATGGGATGGCGATACTCCTTTCCCTGGATCGTCCCACTTTACCCTTGATACGTACCTTATATTGCTGAGTATTAAGCAAGGGGGTATCAAGTACCATTTTTAAAGTCTTTGGTATGACTCGACCTGGGATTGAACCTAAGTCTCCTGGACCATTGGCGAACACTCTACTCACTAGGCAAATGATCCGGCACACATTAGCATAATTAGAATGTTCACCAATGGCCTGGGAGACATTGGTTCAAACCCAGGTCGAGTTATACCAAAGACTAAAAAATGGTACTTGATGCTTCCTTGCTTAACACTCAGCATTATAAGGTACGGATATGGTGTAGTACCTATCGAAAAGGAAACCTTCGGGTCACTCTCGACTACGGTCGCTAACTTTACAAGGCTATATAAGCTCCAGAAATTTGGCTGGTGTGAGTTCCAGCTGGCAGTTCAGACTCCCGTCAACTCCTTCGTGTGCGCGAACTCTCTTTGATTGATCTCCTGCTCCACACAATCAATAAGAATATCTGAATCCTCATTTATTTTATTTCACTAAGACAAATGTTTTTGTAAAATATAATTTAGAATCAAATCCGTAAAAGAGAGTCCTCAAGATTCCGTCGAATACTCTTACCCTTTGGTCACATCAAAGGATATATTTTCAATGTTTTCATTTAAGATGACACTAAGATTCTTGGTGGGATCAAAGTAATCTCTCCGCACCTCCAATTTTTTTTTCAACCAGTGCGCGGCTACAAACGCAATAAAACATGAACTGTTTCCTGTTTCTTTTCTAATTAGTCATCCAATAGTATCAATAAGAAGGTGAAAATATGCAGTCAGTCCACTACGGGGAGGATGTAAAACAAGGTCAATTTGTTGTATACTCATATGCAGATGCATGCAGAACATAACGATGACACAATAAAGACGAGCGGACACAGTTCTTTAGAAAAATATACCTCTCACTTTATTTAAAAGGGTTCGAAAGGGTTACTAAAGGTTTTACCGTGTGAGAAGTGAGTTGGAGACTGAACAGAACTGCAACATATTGACCCCCACTCTTATGGCCATAACAGAGTTTCTTTCCCGTTCTCCTGGGCTGCTCAACCGGGGGTCTGGGGGCCCAGCCTCTCCGGGACATGGTCCTCATTCCAACACATTCTCGCCAACTGATCTGAGGCTCTGAACTCCAACTGATCTGAACTTCCTGTCGCCCACTCTTCTTCCTGCGAGCGTCACAATTTCGCACTCAATTCAACCCCTCGACAGTCAAGGTCACCCCTGATCTCCTGATATCTTCGACCGGATCCGCCTGTTATTTACACTGGTGCATTTCTTATTTTGAAAGCTTGGCCGAGTCGGGGATCGATATACAACAAATTTTTAAACCTGTTAATCTGGTTCGAATTCGATGTTTTCCTTCTCCAAGACTGGTTGCCTAAGGAAGGCTGAAGAACATAGTCTGCTTTACGATTTACCCACACCTAGAGGGAAAAAATGGAATTATGCCTTTCACAAAAGCATTAGCTCGAAGTTAAATGTAAAGTTTCGTTCTGGATTCGAACTCGGGCTACCGATTCGATTTCCTGCAACGATAACCTCAATGATAAGCGTGTGAGTTAAGAAGTAAATATTTATGTCTGTGTCCAATTCGCTTAGTGTCATTAAAATGAGTATGATTGTCAATATCGTCAGTTTTCAGCAAAAATTGTATTCAACTGTCTACTTCCTTCTGGTGTTATGTTTAATCAGCAAGTTTTTCAGACCAATTACGACTCACACTGGGTGCCTGATACCTGTGACCTTGTACCAACGTTGGTAGGTTACTTTTAAAGCACCGATTCCTGACAAGCCATTGAAATAAAATAGCAATGAGCTTTAAATGGATCAACACTTAAAGATAGCAGGTATTGTATGAATTAACACAGTCTGCCTACTACGAGTGGTGTGTGACAGAAGGTTAATTTTTAGGCACATTTTAAGATTGGTTGAATTCAGAGTTTTCCTTCTCTTAGATTGCCTAACCCAGGCTGAATAACCCGGTATGTTTCTGAGAGGAGAACTGATGGATTCATGCCTATTCGAAAGGCAATAGCATGAAGTGAAACACAAATTATGTCGTCCAGGAATTGAACTCGGATTGAAGACTCCGTTCAATTTCGTTTGACTGTAACCATTACGCTAAGAACGCCTCTTTAAATAGCAGTTATTGTTAGAAAACCTAGGCCTGTCTATCCGATGAAGCAAAGATGAGTAAATTTTCAGAGAGAATTATTCAACTGAAATAAATAAATAAATAAAGCAAACAGTGGCTTTTACATTGAGACATACAGTGCATATCTCACTCTGAGTTAATCTTTCCTGGGGGTTGGGGATATAGTGGCTAACGTGCTTGACTGTGACACTGAAGTAAGCGAGTTCGAATTCCAGTTATGCTATTATATTCATTTTCGGGCGAATGCCATTAGAAAAGGTATGAATTCCCTTACCCTTCAGTTATGGGTTAAATTCTACCACTACTCTTCTTCTCTATGGATGACTTTGATTTTAAATAACCCGCAAATATTGATAAGCCATTAACACTTAGAAAATGAACCAAACTAATCCTTTTCCGTACGTCTTCTTTGTACACAAACATAAATTTTATTGATATTTTGGTTGCTGTGAAGCAAATTTCTTATTGCCTTTTATTACAGTTAATACGATTATTAATGCAATCATTATTTTATTGTTGTTTTTTGTTGTTATCATTAAGAATGCTAACAATGTTGCCCGTGTTTTGATAATCAGCATTCGTGCTCTTCGAAATCTTTGTAATTGGTCCATGGCAACTTAACACGTTCATTGTCGTCACTTACTTTGTTTAATCATAATTTTGATGTTGATCGTTGTAACTAATTTGTTCATTCAATAGCCTTTCGTTTATCTGTTCCCGTTTTCTTCTTGCCATGAGCGCTCTCGACGCTATCTTTTTTTTTTTTTTTTTTTTTTTTTTTTTTTTTTTTTGGTTTAGAGATTAATTATATAGCTCGAGAGTGTTTTCAAAAATAGACATTCTACAGAGGGAAATAGAAATACCTCCCAGATTTTAAACTGTTGCCTGTGTAGTGAATTTAGGCAAGTTGTAATGGTAGCTCCATCTACTTAATGTCTTATTTTTGATCAAAGAGATTATTCTAATGCAAAAGCTGAATACAAACAGAATGAACGAGATGGAGCTTGCACAACAGACTGTATCACTATCTGGACATTTTCTGGAGTTCATGGGGGTGTCCTGGTAGTGTAATGGTTAAAGCGATGGACTGCAGATTCGTAGTAGGTGAGTTTGTATTCCAGTCGCGCTATTACGTTCACTTTCGGGCAAATATCCTTGGGGAAAGGTAAGAACACCCTTATCCTCCCAGCTATGGGTTAAATAGTACCACTACTGTTGTTCTAGGAGAACGGCGTTGGCATTAAATAACCTGCAAAGGTTGATATGCCATTAAACAAAAACACCAAACCAAACCTGGAGTTCATGCGCTCCCAGGAGGCTTCCTTTTAATCAATGAACCTGTGGTTCTGACATTTTCGACCGTATCGATTTTCTATCCGGAACAGTATCATTTCGACGTAACATGAAATGTGCACCAAAAGCTCACAGTGTAACAATTATGGATTCATCAGTCTTAAAAAAACCTTTTTACAAGCAAACACTCAGTGTTCACCTCTCCAAGCGATCATTGTAACTGATCATGTCAGAAAAAACATTCTAAGATATTAGCTTGCTGGAGCTACCACAACCACTTGCCTCAGTTCGCACCCTGTAAATATAACTAAAATTCTCATTATGTTTGTGGGTATGGAATGCAGCAAAAACAGCACAGTATACTGTAAATTTTAATTGAGCAATGCATTTACAATGATCCAACTAATAGTGTGGCTTCAGTTCTCTTTACAACAGAATGATGATATTGTGGGGGTCTGCGATAAATAAATATTCTTTATTTTTGTTTAATAAATTTCAACTAATTTACGTAATATTGTCCATTTTTATCTTTCTGTTCCTATATAGATATAGAAAATGATGTACTGTTAGTGTTACGCCAAAGAAAGAGATTTTATAACTGTAAAATCGTGCTTTCCAAGGACGCTCAGTATCCCCAATACATATTAGCTGTAACAGTAGCTTCGAAAACAATATTTTGCACTGAATATCAGCCATCAATATATCTGGAGTTGCAGGAGAGAAAAAATCGCCCGTACCACGGACATCTAATTCTTTCTTTCTATTTTTCAAAAAGTTTATTTGAACATGCTTTTTGTAGAGCTTTAGCTGATTTCCAGAGAATTTCTGTTGAAAAATTCGTACAATATATTGATTCGAAGTTTATTGAATCTTACTCAGCATTGTTAGGTGCCCCTAATAGATTTCTCTTATCTCTCATCTCTCTCTCTCTCTCTCTCAATATATATATATATATATATATGTACATGATTAGTTAGATAGAACTGTAAAGCCACAGGT